>ML677383.1:7231554-7300835 GCA_007922305.1 Dermatemys mawii
GGAGTAGTTGGTGCTGCTGGCGGAGTGGCTGGCACAGCAGAGCAGTCCGTGTGTCGACTAGCGGAGCCGTTTGTGCTGCTGACGGAGTGACTGGCACCGCAGAGCTGTCCGTGTGTCGGCTAGCAGGACAGCTAGCGGAGTGACTGGCGCTGCAGAGCAGTTTGAGTGTCAGCTAGCAGGACGGCTAGCGGAGCAGTTTGTGCTGCTGGCGGAGTGACTGGCGCCGCAGAGCAGTTCGAGTGTTGGCGAGCAGAGCGGATTGCGGTGAGGGCTGCAGCGGAACCCCACAGAGAGGCGGCGCAGTCGGCCTCGGACCACGTAAGGTGCCCCGTGCCCTACCCTCCATTTCCACCCAGGCTGGGAGGTAAGACTCTGCCAACTGACTTTTGAACTCTGCACTGACTTTCCAAGGGGGTTATTTCACTAGGCCGCCTGCTGGAAAATAGCCGAGCACAAGAGCTGGGTGAAAGTAATATACGTTCAGCCTTGAACTTTCACACCAACAATTTCCACTCCTTTGTTCCAGGTCATTTGGGGACTTTTGGAAATTCCTTTTTTTTTCCCCTTTCCAAAGAAATTCACGTGTTCTGAATGTAAAACAATTTTTGCTCCAAAGACATTTCAGATTCTGAGATACAATTTTTTTAAAATGTTGGTGATCTCCTCATGTAAACAGTGCAATAATTTCAAATTTTTGGTTTTATCTCCCCTCCGGCCCCCCCCCCCCCCCGAAATGTGGACCATTCTTGAGCACGTCGAGTGAAATACCTGAATTTCCCACATTTTCAAATTAGGGCCCAACATCTGGGGCCAAGCCTAGATTCCTTAGCCATCCAAATCTCCTTTAAAGTCAATAGTTTCTAATCTCCTTTCATTCACACCCATGGTGGAACTCCATTGAATTCAGTAGAATCATTCCTGATTTACTTCATTGGAATTAACTTCTGATGATGAGGTGCATTTGGTCCAATACGTTTCCCATTCATGATAATCATGAGCTGCATTTCCTGTGTGTTGAACAAAATCGTAAGCGTGGGATCGTGAGAACATCCTGTTTTAATGTTCAATTGTTATTATTTGTATTAAGGGCACATTTCAATGTTTTTACAGCAATCTAGTCCTTTACAACTAGCTGCACTTTGGGGGAATATATTTTACATTACAATGCAGTGATTCTGTTAAGGATGTGTTTGCATGCACCAGTGCCACAGAATAAATAAAATGTTTCTTTTGAAAAAGATTAAGGTGCTCTGTAAAGAGTAGGAGTGGAAGATTAGGAGTGCAGTGTGAGCCATCCCAGAAAAAAAAGTAGCCAATAAGAAAGGAAGAAAGGAGTCACACCTGTCTTCTGGGGATTTTTTGGGGATGAACTCATAACACCTGGTGTTTTCTTGCAGTATGCAGCACAATAAAGCAGGTTTGATTGTGATTGGCAACTCACTTGAACCCCTGCACCTTGCCCCAAGTACAGTAAACTAAAAAAAAACTAACCAAAACCCACACAATAAGCAGCCCTGTTCAGTGATCATCAAAACCCATCCTTGCCCTGCTGCATTTCCCCCTGCCCAATAACCCAAGTGGATCTTTTATATAAGCAAAGCCTCCTATCTCAGGAAACAGCATCTAAAAATCAGTCAAACTACTTAAACCAAAGTGGATTTGACGTAATCACAAAATCGGCAAAGCAGGTTTAGCGATTGTTTCCTTTTCAATTTCTCAGCACTTGAGCTTCAAAGCAGAAGGGGAGCCTGACATGAGCAGTGGCTTTAATACAGAGGGTTAATCCCTTTTCTTCGCAGTCTGGCAGATTATGTTTCCATCCCCTCTGAGATATTATCCTGTCCATGTGGGAGCCCCTAAACATGTTCCCCCTTTCCCTCTGATGCAGCCTTTTGTTGGAATATTTATGGGAAGCTCTGTCCCTTTCTTTTGCTTGATTTCAAATGGCTCCAATCAGAGCAACGATTACCTTTAAAAAAATTGATGCGCTTGGTGAACGAAGCCAGCGAATCCTTCAGCACACAGGACCGCGGCCTCTTTGAACAAGGGAACAAAAGGCGGGCGAGTGAAATGATATAGCAGCAGTGTGTTGTGTGCAGCAGTAAACAATGGAACGGCATTCATTAGGCCACTTCTGCATGTAGACAGCCAAGTCCGTTCTCCCTACCCCCTCCCCACGCTCGCTCGCACTGTCTTTCAGAGCCAGAGCGTGCGGTTAGTTACGTTGGCTCAATAAATTATTCAGGAGGTGGCGACTGTTCTTCGATCAAGTGGAAGGCGAAGAGAAAAGCACAGGAATGAACCCAGGCAGTTTTGTTTGGCAGCCGAACAGCTGTCAACTGCTCTGCAGTTCCCTTTCCTTTCAAGGTTCCCTCTCTGCCCATCAAGCTTGAGAGGATACAGAAGAGCAGCTGAGTGTTTGATTCCCAGCCAGAAAAGGAAGAGAGGGGAGAAAGCAACAGGCCACAGGCCTGCTCATGGGCTTTTATATTACACTAGTTAGCGTGCTACTGGCTTGAAAGGAGACAGAAGGAAACCATCACGTGGTCGAGAGGAAGACAACACGGGAAAAGGTTTCCTTTCATAACTGCCGGGCTGGGCCTCAAGACAGGAAATCACTGCTATCTGGACGCACCGGCAGCGAAGCAGCCATTATTATGGGTGCATCCCAGTGGGTGTATTCATTAAAAGAGTGAAGGTTCAATTCAGAGTGAGAGGAGGGGGAAGAAGGAAGTATTTCTCCCTTCCCCAACTTTCCCACCCCACTGGTCAGCAATACACATGTGCTCCAGGGAGCCCTCACAATCCACGCTGTGGAATCAACCTGAGGCTTTGAGGTGGCATGTTCAGACTGTGATGGGTTGGGATCACAGAAACCCCCTTTAGAGCTGCCACCCGATGTGCCAAGGCTACTTCTGCCTCTGTTTTCCTGCCCAAACAGCTTAGGACCTCAGTACCTTGCCAGGTCTGAGCCATGTCCCCCAACAGCTATGGGGCTTGCCTGGAAACACGCAGGACGTATTCTTGCCTCGGGCACTCAGATGCTCAACTCCCAGTGGGGTCAAACCCTGAATAAATTTGTTTTACCCTGTATAAAGCTTATGCAGGGCATACTCATAGATTGTTTGCCCACTATAACAATGATAGAGAGATATGCACAGCTGTTTGCCTCCCCCCGCAGGTACCAACACGTACTCTAGGTTCATTAATAAGTAAAAAGTGATTTTAATAAAGACAGAAAGTAGGGTTTAAGTGGTTCCAAGTAGTAACAGACAGAACAAAGTGAATTACCAAATAAAATAAAATAGAAAACACAGATCTAACACTAATACAGTAAAAAGCCTCACCCTCAAATGTCACAGTGAATTTCTTCTTTTAGGCTAAACTCCCTTTTAGCCTGGGTCCAGGTATCACTCCCATACACCCCTGCAGACTCTGTCCTTTGTTCCAATTTCCTCTAGATCTCCTTGGGGGGTGGAGAGGCTGTTCTTTTAGCCAGCTGAAGACAACATGGAGGAGTGTCCCCAGGGTTTATATAGACATCCTCTTGTGGGGGGAGACCCCTTCCTCCTTCCTATGCAGAATGCAGTTGTAAAATGGAGTTTCAGAGCACATGGTCCACTCACATGTTTGAGCCAGACTCCATTCCTTACCAGTCACGCCACATTCCTGGGGAAGATTGGGTGTGGACGGGCATCTACAAAGTTCATTGTTAGCTTGCTTGGTTCTTGATTAGGATTTACTGAGAATAGTCTTTTCTCAAGCTGCTCAGCTGCTTTCCAAAGTCTGTTTACAACTAACCAAGCACATAGCCAATATTCATAACTTTGAATACAAAACAGACACATACATACAAATAGGATGAACGGATCCAGCGGATCATTACCTTTACATAGACATGTTACATGGCATATGTAGCAAAACCATATTCCAGTAATGTCATACATATATTTATAGGCACTTCCCCGTAAAGCCTTATGGGGTACACTGCCATACAGACCTACTGTGAAAAAGTTATTTACTTGTTTCCATAATATAAGAACTAGGGGCCACCAAATGAAATTAAGGGGCAGCAGGTTTAAAACAAATAAAAGGACATTCTTTTTCACACAGTGCACAGTCAACCTGTGGAACTCCTTGCCTGAGGAGGTTGTGAAGTCCAGGACTATAACAGGGTTTAAAAGGGAACTGTATAAATTCATGGAGGTTAAATCCATTAATGGCTATTAGCCAGGATGGGTAAAGAATGGTGTCCCTAGCCTCTGTTTGTCAGAGGATGGAGATGGATGGCAGGAGAGAGATCACATGATCATTACCTGTTAAGGTCATTCACTCTGGGGCACCTGGCATTGGCCACTGTTGGTAGACAGGATACTGGACTGGATGGACCTTTGAGCTGACCTAGTATTGCCATTCTTAGGTTCTTATGTTATATCCTTATGATGCATTCATGAGGGTCACAAGGGCAGGGCTGGCAGCCAAGATGGCTTGCACACCCAAATAGCGAATGCATAACACCGAGATGCGGGAGTCAGGAGTGGGGCACTTGGATTAGCTACTCGCTCCCGGACCCTGTGTTTCATTCCTTCCTTGCACCCAAGCTGGTTCTCTGTGGGAGAGTGTCTTGGTCAGAGCACAGGACTGGCATCTGGGAACAGCTAAGGTGAGGCAAAAATTGGTGCGGCTTCATCCACCGCAAGGGAGCTAAGCCATATTGCTTCATCTAGGCTCTGGCTTACCCAATGCTTGTCCCGATTCCAATCCCGACACTGACTGGGCTACGCTTGTGGTGGCATATAGGTGTATAGCCAGATGCCACAGTGAGAGGCAGGTGGCATCCACACTTGCTGCGGTGTGTAGCCACACGTGGTAGTGAAAGGCTCCGGCAAGGGGAAAAGCAGCAGGGAACGTCTCCGGCAGTAGGAGTTTACGCTGCTCCAAATAGCAGTGGAGACACTGCTGGGGCATGCCAAGAGTCAGGTAGGGTACAGATCCGGGACTGTCAGGCATGTCATTACTTACCTAAGCCATGCCTCTCCCTTGACACTGCTCGTTATGCCCTGCTAGATGGGCAGACAGAGTCTGTGCTCTACACGCCGACCTACCCTCTGGCTGCGGCAAGTCTCTTGATCTCTTGGAACGACCATTTTCCACCTGAGATCAAAAGTGTCTTGGCCCTGACTCTGGAACTGAAGGCACAACTGGACTGGCTGAGCTGCAGGGTTCCTACAGGTTGAGGAGTGAGAATCCGATCTACCTCTTAACCTCACCATCCATGGAGCAGCAGCAGAGCCACCCGGACAAGGGATGCGGGAGCTTCAAGGGGGCATTTAACCCCCAAGACTGGGGTTCTTCCCTTCCAGCAGGAGAGTGACTGGTGCACCAAGGTAGCTGAGGAACTCATAGCTCTGCCCGTGGGCATGTGCGTTTCGATCTGGACATTCCCTGTTTGGGTCCAGATGGAGTGGTCATCACACCTTCATATACCTGGCCTGCTATTTGTCCAGTATGGTATTGCACTGTGGCCTGCAATGAGTCCATATCTCTGTTATTCCACGGTTACCAAGTATTAGGAACATTTCAAGCAACCAGGACAGTTTGACTGCTTCTGTGCCCTGAAACTGGGGCAAGAGCAAAGCAAATAAGGTAATGACTGTAAAGCACCTAAGTGATTTAGGCTCCTAAATCGCTTTGAAAGTCAATGGGACTTGGGCTCCTAAGTCACTGTGGAAGATGGGATTTGAGGCCCAGTACCATAAAGATATTTAGACCCTAATTCCCATGGTAGGCATCTCAAAATCTTTGCAGATGTGGGCCTCAGTGCATTCCAGAACTTCACCTATAATTCAGAACAAATAGTTGGTTCCTCAAACGTCATGCTCCTGTTCTGTCCACAAGGTGGCTCGCACAAGTCTGGCATTTATTCATTATTTGATGTTAACCATGAATTCCTTCATCATTCCCACCACCATCAGTGAATAGATTGTGAACCCCTTTAAATGAATAATTGTTATTATCCCCCTTGTTTAATACCTGGCCTTTTCTTAGAGCTTTCCAACAAGCCTTGGGTCTGGGGCAGTGTGTAGTGGGCCGTAACAGGATCAGTCCACAAACCAGATGGTGACTTCTGCATTCCCAACCTGCTCCCTGGCTTACCCTTTCTCTGGAGGAGACATACACTGTGCCAGCCTAGGGTTGCCACCTTTCTGATTGCACAAAATTGAACACCTTGTCTCACCCCCTTCCCCAGTCTTGTCCCAAGGCCCCGCCCCTTCTCAGAGGCCCCGCCCCTTCTCAGAGGCCCTGCCTTCCATCGCTCGCTCTGCTCCACACGCACTTTCACTGAACTGGGGCCGGGGTTTGGGATGCAAGAGGGGGGTGAGGACTCTGGGGTGGGACCAGAAATGAGGAGTTTGGGGTGTGGGAGGCAGGTCTGGGCTGTAGCAGAGAGTTGGAGTATAGGAGGGGGTGAGGGCTCTGGATGGGAGTGTGGACTGTGGGGTGGGGCTCTGGGTTGGGGCTGATGGGTTTGGAGTGCAGGAGGGGGCTCAGGGAATGGGGCAGGGAGTTGAGGTGCAGGATGGGGTGAGGGGTGTCGGCTCTGGCCGGATAGTGCTTAGCTTGGGTGTCTCCCAGAAGTGACCAGCATGTTCCTCCAGCTCATAGACTAAGGGGCAGCTAGGTGGCTCCGCATGCTGCCCCTACATGCAGGCACCACCCCCCGCCCCCACAGCTCCCATTGGCTGTGGTTCCCAGCCAATGGGGATGGCAGAGTTGGTGCTCTTGACATCTGATTTGTGTCCATTTATTCTTTATACACAAATCAGCCGTCAAGAATTATAACATTCAAAAACTAGTAGGAGACAATAACAGCTTTAACAGTGTCAATCCTTCAACAAAAAAAACTTCAAAAACAGACTCCAATGAGAAACTGCAGAACTGGATTAATTTGCAAATTGGACACGCCACCATATTAAGCCTGAGTAAAGACTGGGCATGGATGGATGAGTCACTCTACGAAAGCTTATGCCCAAATAAATTTGTTAGTCTCCAAGGTGCCACTAGTATTCCTCATTCTTTTTTTTAAAAAAAACTAATTTTCCCATGCTAATTTGCCCCTACTATTACTCACATCTTCTTGTTAACTGTTTGAAATGACCCACCCTGATTACCAATACAGAAGTGATTTTTTCATCCTTTTGATAATAGCCCACCTTAATTGGTTTGTCTCGACCCCGCACACATATACACACTGGGGAAGGCAACTCCCTTCTTTTCATCTACTGCTATATATATCTTCCTACTGCATTTTCCACTCAATGCATCTGATGAAGTGGGTTTTAGCCCACGAAAGTTTATGCCCAAATAAATTTGTTAGTCTATAAGGTGCCACAAGTACTCCTTGTTGTTTTTATCTGGGTAGAGTTATACACGTGCTTAAATGTTGGTAGGGACAGGCCAGAATCCTTTCCAGTACTTTCGATTAGGTTTTCTATGGGAAGTTTTGTGAACTATGACCAAGTTTCTGGCACGCGGAGGCTGATTTCCTTGCTCAATCTGATGTTTTGGGATAAAAATCTGTTGGTTTCTCACTGTTTGACTTAAAGCTAGGCAAAGTTGGTGGACCTGGCTGTTTCTCTCTGAGCTTTGATGTTCGTTGGAACTCAAAGCTCAGCAGGAGAAATCCCGCCTATACTACAACCCTGAGAAAGATTTGTGCAATTCCTTTGGAAGAGGAAACCATTGTGTTTCGAATGTTATTTACTCTACTTCGGTACTGCAGGTATCACAAGGGGGGATACTGCAGTGTCCACCACAAACTCCCGGTCAATCCTGCACTCCAACTCGCATGCAGCACATTATGCCAGTGGTCAACACTCCTTGAATAGGAGTTCAGAAAGCAGATGGTGCTCAGAGGAAGGACAGGAGCCACATGGGACCATAGAGCAAAAGGAATGTCACAACAATATGTGTTCACTCTTACAGAAAGGGGTGGGACAGAGCCACCCTGCTTTCTGGTCAAAGTAGCCGCCACAGTCCAGTAATCAAAAGTCATAGTCTGCTCTGCTGAAGCAACCCTTCTGCGCAATTGATATCTAGACCTGAACAAACACCACCAGCCACTCAAATACAATTCCATTTGCAAGGAACTCTAGCCAGCTCAGCTACACAATGCCTTGCTTTTGTTAAGCATTAAAATATCACACAGCCAAACATCAAAGAGAGGCCATGGACCATTTGCCAATCAGCATGGCGTAATATTCTAGAGAATAATAGCCAAGAATGTTACATTAACTGTCCGTTGTACAAATCCCAGTGCCCTAATGCTCCAGACTCATCAGCATGATCCCTCTCCCAACCTTCTTAACAGAAACAGGCCCTTAGTTAAAAGACAGTTTGAAAACAACAAATAACACAAAAGACTGGCCTGTGGATTCTCTGTGGCCCCAGGATACCGCCTACTCATCCAGGTGGGAAGGGCAATAGGGCAGGGCAGGAGAAATAACTAAATGAGTCAATCCAAGGGATCATGGACCAGGAGCAGACACTACTGATATTCCTGTGGGGAGGAGAGAAGAATGAGAGGTGACATTTCAGCAATGGCTGTATGCAATCTCCAAGCCAACATAATCATGCCTATTTAAAACCATGCACACACTAGGACAGGAAGGACATGGCTAAATACCCTGGCTGGCATTCTCTCCAGCCTTGCATTTGGCATAGTCATTTACACCTCTGCAAAGGGGGTGTAAAATACTACCCAATTTGAGCTCAGACAAGGTCACAACATGCAGGACTTACGTGCTTTGTTTTCAAGAGTGGAATCCAGTCCCTGCAAAGACCAGGCGAGATGTACAGAGAGAACCACAGGGAAAGAATGTGAGTCTGAACAACTGAATGCAGTGCAGTTCCTGCTAACCAATAATTTATGGTTTGACCAAAAGGCTTCCTAGTGACCTGCCTAAACGATGGCTTTAGGCAAAAACAGCTAACATGGCAGTCAGATGTCACAGTGCTGAGCACGGTATCGCTCAAATAAGCTCGATTTGTGAGTTGCTCCTTGGTGAACACCATAGGTGATCCTGGAAACGAGCAAGCAAAAAAAAAATCTAGCTGCTGTAGCTAATCTGATAGATTAGATGGGTAGAATGGGTTAGAGAAGATATTTGGTGAAGGCCAGGGGTGTATGGTTACATGATACAGTCAAAGTTTTGGAGAAGATGTAAGTCCTCTTCCAAACTGCACTTGGTTTAATCCATGAGTTCCTGGGTACCATGCACAGTTTAGATGCCCTGGTGATCGTCATCATCTCAAAACCCCAGCCAGATGAGTGGAATCTGGAGCATTTGCACCACAGAGCAAGGCAGCTAGAGGAGTGCTTGCTGCTTTTACCACCACGCTTGGTTTGCTTGCTAGTACCCTGGCATTGACTGCACTAAAACCTTTCCTATCTCCCTGGCCACAAAGAGGATCTGGCCAATTCATTCCAGCTTTCCCTCTAGTAGTGTTCATGTGTGTGAGGAAGGCAAGAATTCCATTGACCGGGGACCATCCAAAAGAAACTGTTAAAGAGCAATTAAACAAGGAAGACATTGTTTGCCATCTAATAGGAACAAATACTTCAAAACAGGGCTGATGGAGAGGCATCAGGTGGTAAAGCAATGTGAAAGCTGCATGTTTTCAGTCCCCCTCCTGCTGCACACCTCCCCCACCTCCAAGCTCACGGCTTTCAGTACCTCATGTTGAGGCTATATTTCATTCCTCTGAGAATGTAAGCACAGCAGCAGTATCTGAAATAGCATTGACTAATGTGTCTGAGGCTTTAAAACCCTTCGACAGAGCCTTGATGGAATGTTCGCTCTCTCTCTCGCTCTCTCTCTCTCTCTCCCATGAGCTCTGAAGATTTATGATTTTGTGCGTAATAGTTTTCCCCGCCTAAACTTAAACTGTTGCTTATGAATTTCCTCCTTTCCCACTCAATTTATTCCACTCCAGATATAAGGCGACGTGTCAACTCTTCTTTCACTTCCAGAAGACTACCAGGTCATCTTTCAGTGGATGGGATTCTTGATTACATTTTGTATCTGATGTGCAGCGGTCAAGGTCAACTGTGTATTGTAGGATCCGGCCCTTCATGGCTGTAAGCACTTTGGAGTCCTCGAATCAAAGTATAAGGTATTGTATCTCAGTCTTTCCTAACAAACCAATCAAGGGAATCTAAAAATTGTCAGACAGGTTATGTGGAAGAGGCTCAGCTTCACCAAAAGCATAAAGAAAGACAAATCTTTTCACGGTTGTTCTAGAGAGATTTCTTTCTCTGGAAAGAACAATGTCTGGAGTGGGAAGCCACCTGTCTCACCTTCAGAGATAAACTGAAATGTGTCTCAGTGATGCTACACAAGTCCCAGTAAACCCAGGTTTCTCAAAGCCATGGGACGCATTTACTTACAAGCAGTTTCAATTCCAATCTCTTTCCACCGTTACCAGATCCGATACCTTTACTCTTGCATTGTACTTTGGTTTTCCATTGCTGTTCAAGGAGGAAAGATGGCAGAATCTAGATGCATGTTACCATGCAGGTAAAAACCATGCACCAGCTTTAAAACCCTCCCTTAAACCCGTCTCCCAGTTCTGAGCTATCTGACCTTCTATATTTTCAGTACCTAGAGCTGGTCAAAAAATACCAATCTTTTTTTCACAGGAAATGGTGGTGGTGGGGAATTGTCTTACTTGACCAAGCAGAGAGGTAAGGCCCCTTTGACTTACTCAGTTGAGTAATTCCTATCAGGATCTCAGATCTTGTGTGGAATGTAGTTTCAGGGCTCTGGAGAGAGTCTTTTACCCGCTTATTGGCCAAAGGGAAAGTAAATTGCACCCTTTCAAGGGCTGCAAGAACTCACTTCTTTCTCTTTGAGTATCTCTGCACTGCAGCGCATGGAGACATACCCGAGTTAGCTTTAATCCAGCTAGTTAGGCATTGAAGCAGTGACGCTGCTGCAGCACAGGCTGTACAAATCTACCCAGGACCTGAGCGATTACTTGGGCTTCTATCCCGTGTTGCCACGGCGTCTCTGCTCCAGTATCTGTGCTAGCCAAATTAAAGCTAACTCAGCTATGTGGACCCAACCTGCAATCACACCCCCAAGAGTCCAGGATCGATGTACCCTTTCCCTTGCGGTCCCTCCTTGGGGCTGTTCCTGGCACAGAGCAGCTGTGTGCCACCCTTTAATCACAGCGGAGCTAGACCTTCCAGCCCTGGGCTTTAATGACTGGGTTTGGTCCATCATAAATTAAGAGGTGGTGGCATCTGGGTCTTTTTGGAAACAGCTTCTGCCACTCTGCAGCTTGGCAAGGCTCTCGTATTTCAAACCATCTCTAATTAGCATCCCTCACAGCCGTCCCTCCCCCCCCACCAAAAAAAAAGGAGCGGCAGAAAAGAGCCCTGGCATTGACCACAGAAAGCAGCTGCTCGGTTGCCCTTGGAGAGCAATCAGATGCGGCGGTATGGTGGTCGGAGAGCCAAGCGAGGTGCTATCTAATGCTGCTCTCCCACTGCCTGGGAGGATGGTGCTGGAATGTTTCCAAGCATCCAACCAAAAGTCTAATATTAATGTACACTATGGACTCACTACTTAACTAGAATAACTCGACAGCTGGCCTCCTACGGAGGGGCTTTGCGAGGATTTCGGTATTTCAATACGATTTGGCATTTTCTGTTTGTTTGTTAGCAGTGTATAGCCTGGAAAAATATGAGAGCCGGGAGAGGTGGAGAGAAAACATTACAATACAGTTGTTTCAATGCGGTGCTAATCTTGGTCGCTGTGTTAATCATCTTGTAAACAAGCAAATGTAGAACCCAAAAACTTAAGCTGGTTTAACAGAATATATCCGGCATATGGTTTCAATTGGGCTGTGGCATGCTACTGGTGGAATGAATCCAGCTTTTAGAAATAGGCTGGTCAATGCAGTTTCTTAAAAGGTGGTTCGCTGATTGGTTTCTCCTTCATTGACTGAGCATGGAGTGGCCACCTGACAGTAACAGGTCTATTCCAGTTCTAGCTCTACCTTACATTATACTCTATAGCACTAATCGCCCAAAACTCCCAAAGTGTTTTTGCAACTACCAGCCACACTTCAGCTGCTCTAGGAGGCACAGGACAGTAGGTAAGGCTTATTATACCCATTTTACAGAGGGGCAAACAGCAGGGCAAAAAGATTTTGTTACTTATTTGAGGCTACAGTTTAAGTCCTAGACAGCATGTGCTCTCAACCTGCTCCATGGAAAGAGTGCCATGGACTTCAACAGCCTCTGGATTATTAGTCTCCTTCATGGCACAGGAGCAGGACTATGGCCTCATTTCCCTCGGCATAGTCCAAACACATAGTAAGGGATACCCCCAACTCAAGAGACCCTACAAGCTAAATAAGCAAAGGGTGGATGGGGAAACAAAAGCACAGATGGGGACATGACTTACCAGGGACCACATAGCATGTCAGGGGATGAGACAGATACAGAACCCAGGTTTCCTAGGCCCCAAGCCGGTGCTCTAATCACTGGCCCACATTGCCTCTTGGGTCAGGATCACTTCCCTAGTCATGTGTTCTAATCATTAGACATCCTCCTCTAAGAGGCTATAACCTTGCTTTGAAACTGGTTAAACACATAACTACGCTCTCTAGATCACTTGCCATATTTAGTATGCATTCTGAATTCTAAAAGGGCATTAAGGAATCATGAAAAAATTCCTCTGTGCCACCTGTTCCTTTTGCATATGCAGACAGAGAGAGATGGCAGAATCTATGGACTCCAGTCCGGGCAATGAGTGAAGGGGGAAAATACCAGTTCTGTGGCATGCTATTTTCCCCCCAAAGCACTACTTCATACAGCGAATGGGCTCTTTTTCTTTTCTGTCCCCAGTGCCCACCGCCTCGCCACCCCTTGCCTTTATTACTGCAGCCTTTTCCTATCTGGCCTCCCGACCTGCCACATTTCCTCCCTCCAGTGCCTTTGAGCTGCTCTGCCCCATGCAGCATTCTTCCACTTGGCTCTCATCATGCAAAGTCCACCTCCCTTCCCAACCCCCTGCTCTGGCCTCCTTTCTCGTATTGCATTGCCATGGGTGCAGTTATCTGGAGGACATGAAGAGATCAGTGCATTGCTCCTGCCTCAGATCCAGACCCCACCGACAGTGGGAGGAGGGAGCAGCTGAAGGCTGCTTAGTACAGTGCCTGGCACTCATTTCACACCACCCACACCCAACTCATCTGATCAGCTGCCCAGGGAGGAGGCAGCTGATGTTGCAGCCACTAATGGCCTCTCTGTCCCCCTGCTATCTGTCTATCTTAAGTACCCATCTGACCCCCATTACCATAACATCTAATCACCTCATAATCATTTTATCACCGTGTATGGTAGGAAAATGCTATATCCTTACTATACAGATAGGGAACTAGGGAAAAGAGAAGCTAAATGACTTGACCAAGATCAGAGGAAGACTAGCAAAGCAAAAAACTGAACATGTCCCACCTGTGGCTAGGCCCGGGGCTGGAATTCTGGGGAGCAAAAAATAAAAATTCTGCAACAAACATTTTTAAATGTTGTGCACAATATTTTCCAATTCTGCAAAATTCTGCATCTTTTATTTGTCAGGATAACATAATATAATCACACCAATATCAGCTATTTGTGGTGGATCATTTATTTCCAAATACCTGTCAGTAAGTATGCCTGTAATGATCTACAAGCAACAAAAAAGTTTCAGAAAATGGTTTTTGACACATAGATTCCTTACTAGGTAGACAGGCTAGGGGGCTGGATGGACCTTGGTCTGACCCAGTACGGCCATTCTTATGACACAGGAACTGAGCGGATTTGGGCAGTTTCCACAAGTTGTTGTATAAGGATAATTCTGTGTGAGACGTAGTTTGGGGACACAGGCATGGGCAAGGCGTAATCTTGGGGGCCTCTTGAGAGAAGGGTGAAGGGGGGGTGTTAAGGTCTTAAAAACCACATCACTTTGCCTTTGCAGCCTCACAGGTCTATCAGCCCCCCGGCTATGTTTGGTGTAATCTCTTTACAAAGTGCCTCCCCCCGATCCTCCTTCAGATCCCTCCTCTTCCCCAGCAGGCTGCAGGCCTTGCACAGGCTTTGTGCACTACTCACACTGTGGCCCCATACTAATAATTACAATGATCACAGAATTTCTCTACTAACTCCAGACCACCTGTTATTTTACCAAGGCCACCAAACTTAATGGAAGAACCTTTCAGCCTGGGTTGATTTTGGACAACCAATCTGGAGGAGAAAGGTTGCCCTGAGCCATTCAGGCCTCATAGGGTATGGACATTTTTCTCAGTTCTGCAGGCGCAGTGACTGCAGGGTCTGATGAGTAACGACCAGATAAATACACAATCCTTTGTGCTTGCATGGAATAATAGTGACATCTTGTGCCCAGTTGATGGAAAAAAGTCTCGTTCTGTATTCCCAGTAGAGTGGGAAACAATTTTCCCATCCCATGAAAGTTTTCTTCTGTTAAGCAACAGGACAAAACAACTCCCTTCTCTCCCCAAACACACATAGACATGTTTCTCCACACTCTTGCATTCCTGTAAAAAGTTGTGGCTTCAATGAACTGGCATTTTCTGATGACCCGCTCTAATTCCCTCTCAGGACACCAAGCTAGATGGATCATTGGGCTGAGCCAGTATGGTTGTTCTTATAGGTTAAGCCTCATATGGAAACTGTTCCACACCCTTCACCATTTTTGTTGCCCTTCTTTGTACCTTTTCCAATGCTAATATTTCTTTGCTGAGACTGTCCAGACGATGCATGCAGTCTTAGTTACGTAGAGTTTAAGGCCAGATGGAACCATCTGAGCTGACTCCCTGTATCTCACAAGCCATTAAATTTCACCTGTACGGAGACCAAAGACGTCAGTGAGACCGAAGCTTTTCATTTCTAAGGAGGAGACAGAACTGGGTGCCACAATCAGGTGAGATCAAAGTGGCGCAGATGCTCAAGACCCCTGCAGTGGCAGGGAATTCATTAAATGAGATAGGCCAAGATGATGCTGCCAGGTCATCCATGCCACACAAATTCTGCAAGTCCCTGCTGGCGGTGATCAGACTGTCAGTTCCTTCCTACTCAGCCACCGCTGGCACAAATGCTCTGGACCCCTGATCTGCCCTCCCCATGTGGAAACAAAGGAGGGAAGTGCTGAAAACACTGACAAGGCCACATGTTCTTGGGTTAATCCCCTCTGGCACAGCAGACCTGTCAGTGCAAGGAATGCTATGGACACTGGCCTGTGCCAAAGGGGCTGACTGCGGCCTGCTTTTGAGGAGTGAATCGGCAACAAAGAGCCAATCAAAATGGGGCAAATTTTGATTCTGCAACAAAAAGTTGGAAAATTTGAAATTCAAAGAAAAACATCAGGGACAAAATGAAATGTTTATGATTTCACCCTACTCTTCAGGTATCTCCCAGCTCTAGTACCCAACGGTGAGAGCAGCCATACAGAGTGGGCACACCTCAGTGAAGACTGACCTTGCGCAGGACTGGTGCAACCACTAGGGGAACTAGGTAGCCACCTACGACACCAAGTGGTTGGGGGTGCCAAAAAGTGTGCCCAGTTGGAGTGGAGGTGAGCTGGGGTAGGGGTGTGTGGGAAGGGCCACCTACAGTAAGTAAGGCGGGGGGGGGGAGGCATGGGAACCGCTCCCCACCCCAGCTCACCTCCACTCCGCCTCCTCCCTTGAGCATGCCGCTCCCACTCTGCTTCTCCTTCCCTCCCAGGTTGCCGCACCAAACAGCTGATTGGCGCTGCAAGCCTGGGAGGTGGGAGAAGTGGAGCAGCGCCAGCGTGCTCAGAGGAGAAGGCGGAGCAGAGCTGAGCTGTGGGAGGGAGCTGCCGTAAGGTTCCCTGGGTGGAGTGGTGGGGAGCTGCCACGGGGCTCCCTGGGCTGGTGTGTGTGTGTGGGGAGCAAGTTGGAAGTTTCGCCTAGGGCGCGAAATATCCTTGCACCGGCCCTGATCCCGCCACAACCAAAACTTTCAAAGCGCCTAACACTTGAGCTCACTGAGAAAGCCCAGTTGCTCTCCACAGATAGCAGTGTCACAGACACAATCACACACCCTGCACAAGTGCATTACCAAGAGCCGTTCAGCATGCCAAGCCCCAGAGAACGATAAACAGTAGTAAGTGGCTGGAGACTTAGAGCATATGCGTAAAAATGATTCAATAAATGCGCAGACACAAGCAAGGACTTCGTTTGCATCGTCTTTTCTTTTTTTTTTAAATGATTCCTAGGTAAGGTCCTCGTACTTAATGGATTTCCCCAGAATCTTTATTCTGAATAGCTTCACTGATCACATATCACCTGACTATTAAATATTATTGGCCTAATAAAGGACCAGATTCTACAACCCCTCCTTATGATGAGTAGTAACTTAGTTGACAAGTAGCTCCTTATGGGGAGATTTTTGGCAAACCAGTAAAGTGCCTGAAACCTGTACTGCTTATTGCTAAAAATAGCCAAGTCAGCAGGCCATAAATTGGCCATGCAGCAGCCTCAGCTTAATCACGGCAGGAGGGGAGGGGGTTTTGGTGCCCCAGAAAGGGCAGCTTGACCCCCCGCCTCCTTCCTGCTGAGAAGTATGTTGAAGGTGCTGATATATGCATTTTAGAAGTGCAGGATGTGTCCTCAGGAATGTCTATTAGGATCTCAAGGCAGCAAACTCTGGGAAAAACCCCACTGGCTAATCAATAATCAGCAGGAACCTCTTGCTTGACCAGTGAAACTGCTTTCTTAACAAGTCTTCTTTAAGGGACATATCACTGTGTTACTAATGTATAAATCAGGGGGGGGAAGTTTGAGGTAGTTGGACTCTGCTAGACTCTCCCTCTGGAAACGTCTTGCGGGCCCCACCAGCAGACAGAAGATTTGGCCACCAGAAGCCTGCAACTGTGCCATCGAGAGCCACATGCAGCTTCGGTAATTAGCGAGGGTTGGGGGGTGTTTCACTAACCTATTGCGGACGTGTGTAAGTGCTTGAGACCAAGTAAAGTTTAGCTTTAAGTGAAAGCGCTCGTGTTGTCCCGTTTGTGCCAGCCATCTATATGAACAGGAAATGACTGCAGCCCCATGTAAGAAAGAGGACGGTTTCAAAAGCAAAAAGGCCTCAGCAGGCCTATCGAGTGGAAAATAGCTGTGGCTATGTCTCACCCTTGGGTCACTCATCACCTCTGCACACAAAGGACCAGCCTCCTTCCATGCCAGGTGAAGCAGCATTGTGATTTCTCCCCACAATGAAAATACATTCAGCAAGTCACAGACGTCTTTGCAGTGTACCTCCAGTACCCATGGTAATTCACTGATTTGTTACATAATGCTAAATGGTGGCCAGAAGTGGTGCAGGTGCACGATGGGGGTGCGACAGGCACACGGGCCAATTACAAACTGCCCCTATCTAACTAAATCTCAGGAATTGTTGTCCTTTTGTTGGGAAGCAATTGGATTAACATTGGTCAGGTAGCTTTTCAAGTTGGAGGCTGTCTTGCGCTGACAGCCTGTGGAAAAGCACCCAGCCAAGCAACACCAGCCCGAGTGTGCATGTGACTTCCAAGAAAAGATGGCTAAAGTTGGCACGCTACCGAGCCCTTGAGTGGGGTGTTCAGAATCCAAATGTAGACTGGATCTGGCAGAGTTGTGGGTAACAGTGTGTGTGTGTTGGCAACAGGCCTACTGTGCTTGCGGGGCATTCAGACTTGGCTTGTGGTGTGGCCCCCGAGGGAGAAGATTTTGATGGGGACTGGTCATCTCTTTCATTCCTTTCTCTCTCTCCTGAGCAAGAAAGTGATGTTAGGCCCAGCTCCTCAGTGAGATATTAGATGCCTAAACAACTTTGAGACCTTGTCTCCTATTGACTCACTTTTAAGTTTTGAAATGAGTTACGTGATTTTAGCTAATAGTGTCACATTTGCACTAAAACGGTGTGGCGGGTCTAAGCCAAAGCACTGCCATGAGGACAGGCACCTGTCTCCCTCGATCTCGATCATACTGGCCTGATTTTCTGAAGCTCCCATTGATGGTAGTGACATCTGTGGTGCTTAGCCTTTCTGAAAATCAGGCAATAATCCAGGCCGGGCAAGGATGTGCCCTATATTTTTTTGGAGCGCACCTAGCCCCTCTTGGGCACCACCGGAAACAAATAACAACTCCTTACTATGATTTCCCTGCAGTATAATGGCTGGTCTGCAGAGAACTTACCCTATAGGAGCACATTTAGCTTTACAAAAATAGTCAGGTGCATGTAATGCTTATGAAAGGGTCTGATGATACCACCCAAGGCCACGAACACTGAAAGCTGGGACCAGGCAGGCTTTCAAAAGCCATCCCACTGAAGCACCACTGTCCTGATAGTACAGTACAGAGCACCCCTGCTTTTCTGGAGTCTTTTGGAGCAGATACCACCAAATGAATGAAAACTTGTGCCGGACACGGTCATGGTTCTGAATAGGGACCAACAACCTGCAGGGATTAAAGTGAGGCCTACTCATTTTCAGTGTGTGACCTAAGTGGGAGCGGACTGCGATTATCTCGAGAGGTGAAAAGCAAACGCATTTAACTAAAGCCCTAATGACCCCCTCCCTGCTGCTAACCATTTGCTGTTCCATGTGATTGACTCATTGACAAACCAAACCTCTATGGATGGAGAAATAAGAACTCTTCAATCTGTGTGATCAGTTTACATTAGAAAACATGTTTAAGCCCACAAAGTGGTTTGGTATGGTAGAAACATGCACAGTGGCCAAACCTGTTTAGAGGGACTGAAAGTTTCCCTCTTCTTTTGCTGCCCCCTTCCCTTCCATCTCAGGAACCTCTCCTCTCTCTCTTCATTCATCTGCCTACCTACTGCTTCGTTCCCATCCAAACCACCTCTTGGCCAGCTTCTTTCTCCACTTACCTAGGTTCAAGTCCTGAGAAGCGCTGTGGACCTGCAACTCCCATTGCTGGCAGTGGGATTCGAAGATGCTCAACACCTCTTAAAATGTGGCCCACTGACCTTCGAAATTATCGTTAGTTATTTGACAACACGCTCACCATTGTACAGGCACAAATGAAGACATGGACCCCCGTGCTTCCACCAGAAATCACACAAAGTCCAGACAAAAGGAAGCAAAGACTTTTATTGACTTTTCTTTACACAGAACAGAAGCCACACAAAATGCCACGATACAGCATATGTAGAAAAATAGTATAGAATCATATTGACACTGATGAATATTTATTATTATTATCTTATTATACAGATTTAATCATAACCATAATAAATGAGCATTAAAATTTCACAGTGGCATTATAAGCTTTACATTCATGATCTTGTTTAGATAAGGGACCATGTCAAATGTCTTCATCCCTTATGTCTGATCACAATTCAAAAGTGGTACATTTAAAATTGAAAAGCCCTTTCCCTTCATCTAATGTGATTTTCCCATTCTAATCCATTGACTTGATCCCTTAGAGAGGTCTGCATTTGTCTTCAAAGACATTACTTTTACAAACACAATGAAAATGGACCTTAAAAAGAACTCAGAGTTTATTATAAGTTAGGGAGTGATCCTGAGGTGGAATGAACATTTCCATCTTAGATTTGTCCAGTTCCTCAGCTGGTGTAAATTGACACGCCCATTTATATCACTTCAGGATCTGGCTCATTGTATTTAAGGACATGTCGTGGGTAATTGGTTCTTCTCAGGATCAAGCCCTTATTCAAAACCTTGTGAATACCACCAAGTCAACACTGAAATTCTAGACAATGGACTTACATCCAGGTTTTATCTTAAAATGCAGTGGAGTCAACCCAAATGTGTTTTCCCATTTTGTAAGATCCTTTTTCCTTGTCTGCAGAAATTTAGTGTAAAAGGACCTCACATGTTAGACAGAAGTAAACACAGCTGAAATGTGTGACAGTTGACAAAATGTTCATTTGGGGGAGCTGAGTTACAAAGAGATGGAATACAATGTATGAAGCAAATCTTGATGTCTTCTTTAAAAGCCAGTACAGTTTTCTCCAAGCTCTGACCATTTAATTATTGCCTCGTCTTTCTGATATGAAACAATCTGCAGGTTTTCTGCCAACATTGAAAGCTATGTCATTTAGAAGTACAACTTCAATTGCAACATAGCAATATCTTAATGCACTTATATTCAGACCAGAGAGTATAAAAACAGCTGTGTTTAAAAATAACTCAAAATGGCTTGTATGCATGACTCTCCATATGAGATTATTGCTGGGCTGTGACTCTTAATGTATTGAAAGCCTACATAAAGAATCTTATTCTTACACATATGCCATGCACATTACATGCCTAGCACAATTAATCTTAAAGAGAGACGGTGGAAAAATAATGTAAATCTAGGGACAGAGCCGTCATCTTGCCAGTTTTGCCGCCTGTGCAGAGTGAATGCAAAATGCTACCACATCAGAATTCTCCACTCCTGCCAATGGCAGCGTTTTACTCCCACTTTGCACCTAAGATGCAAGTGATTCCACAAGGTGAAAGAGAGTGGGGAGTCAGGTGCCCTGTGTTTAAGATTTCTAGAAAGGGAGTGAATTACCCAACTTAACTCCAAGCCATCATCAGAAACTCAATCAATATATTCTTTACAATCCTTATTCTGGTTACAGTTCAGCCTCTTCCTTGATAGCCTTTTCAATCTCTATTTTAAACTGAGATGTTGGGCTCATGGTTCTGTCCTTGTTGTCTAAATGGGAAGAGTGTTTAAACCAGACTACCTACAGTGTCAAAGTACCTGGTTTTCAAATCTGGGGAGCATTTTCCAACCAGATTGTGGAACCAGTATATACATAAATCCCTGGCTATCAAGGTAAGAATTTGTCCACAAAACTATGCTCCTTATAGCCGAATTACATACATCAGTGCAGGAACATTGAAAGTAATGATTCAGGGATCAATATTTCAAAGACCTGAGAACTAACTCAGGATATCACATTGCCACAAAGTGCTCTGCCTGTGTAAACAAAGTATAAAAGAAGAGAGTCATCTCACACCTTCCAAGCCACCTATTTCAACTTTAGTATTAAAAAAAGGCAGAGTCTGATGCTGAGGGGTAGCAACTCGGGCCAACTTCAATGGTGGTTTCATAGATTCAACAATTCTCAGGATTAGGCCTTTAGAGAAAGGTTTCAAGGGTGAAAGCATATTAATTCCCTGTGCGAAATACATACTGGACAACAACTGATAGCAAGACAGGACCTGCCCTACAGCAAAGCGTTGCTGTGAAGAGAAGCCAAAACTTCTAAGCTGAGTGCCTACAGTTAGACATATGGTAGGTCCCTGATTTTCAGAGGTGCTAATGGTTCCATCAACTTCGGGGGGACATATGGGTGCTTGGGGCCTTTGAAAATCAGGCCGTTTATTTAGCTTACATAAGGAATCAGGTGTATAACTTACAGTCCCAATCAGGTAGAGCTAGACTCTAAGTTCCTTAGGGCAGGTACTGTGTCTGCCTCCATTTCAAACTCTTGGCTTTTCTGCTTATGTCAATCTCACCTCCCACCAGCTTATGAGGTCAGCTTCCACTGCCTGTTTGTTAAATTTTCAAATGAGCACTTTAATGTTTCTTCCTCACTGACCCACATGTTTGGGAGGTGCTCCCCGTTAGCATCTCCACAGCTATCTCATTATCCACCTCCAAGTCTCTCCTCAAAATTATTCTTTGCCCCAACATCTACAAGATATTTGACAACAGCGAGGCTGCTGGCATACAGAGACCACTGCCTATCATACTGACTCATTGTTTATTGTACTCCCCCATCTGTCTGTCTCTATCCATCTGTTGTCTCTTGTTTTGTTATTTTAAGCTCTTTGGGGTCAGAGACTGTCTTTTCGTTCTGTGTTTGTACAGTGCCTAGCACTATGGGATCCGGGTCTGTAATTAGGGCTCCAAGGTACTGCATATATAATAAATACATATTCAGTAAATAATACTAATGATTCTGCCTACCAAATCTTACTTGGAAGGAGGCTGAATATCAGGATTTCAATCCCCAGTGTTGATTAAGAATTATGTCCAACACTTTTAGAGAGGATCAGAAAGTTCTTGGGTAATGTCTGTGCAGACTTTAGTTACCTTGGTAGATATCATTTCTAACCATGGAAATTAAGCATAGTCTCAAAACCCTAAAAAATCTTGTGGCACATGTAAGATGTCTGCTAGAAACTCTGTCCATGACCCAGAGATTAAACTTTTTAGTTTAGTCCTCACAAAATAACATGAATTCTCTAGTTTCTGGTTTCCTCTTCCGCAAATGGTTGAAACCATATAGAGTCACTGAGGCAGACTGTGCCCCAGTCTACATCAATATGACAATCTGTGACCTTCATTGATCAGAAAATGCTAGGTGAAAGGAGGTAACAATTGTGACCTACTTAAAGGCAAGCTTTATGCACAAAGCTATGAGAGACAATTTCATCTCTGATGGTTCATTACTAAAATGATTCATTGCTCAAGGCAATGGAGCTAACACCTTGGATGAACTGGACTTTGAAACTGCTATGAGGGTCTAGGTGAAGCTCATCATTAGTAATGACCCCACACCACAAATTTCAGATCTTGATCCAAATTTGGATCTGAACTTTCTTCAAGTTCATGTGTATATAGTTCTGTTTTGGTCCATCTTTATCTAATGCCCTTACCAAAACATCCTACAATATTCAATTAGAAGCTCTAAAAGTAGTAGGACAAGATCATCTATTTTTTTTGTAACTTCAGAAGAGAAGAAATTGAAGCAAAATATATAAAACAAAACACTCTAGGAGCCCAGTGAAATTGAAAATAAGAACTCGACTGACCTACTGTATAAGGAAATGTAGTAACATAAAAGAGGACATTGTTTATTTCCAAAATTGGATGAACGTTGATATGGGCCAAATTAAACTACTATGAGAAATGTGGCAAAGCCAATAAAATTTTGACCTACTGGTTTAAAAATGAGAGCTCAGTTGAAGGGAATGGATGTAAGGAAAAACAATCACCGTGGTGAGTTCCCTGCCACCAGACACACGACTGCACAGTTTGAAACTTTTAATCAACCATTATAACTTACAGAAGCTGTAAATAACACATATCAAATTCAAGACTGCTTAGATAAGATTAATCCACCAACACTGTGCCAAGGGGCTCAGAATTCATTGTGCAAACCAATCTCTGAGCTCAGAGGAGCTAAAGGAAGCAAGTGAAATGCCTCCTGGAGGCAAACTGCCTGGCTCCGATGGATACCGAATGGAAAAAATACAAACATGGATCAGGAAATTATTGGACTCACTAGGAACCACTGAATTCAGTAATGGCATTAAGGACAGGGGAGCCACATATTGCACTGATCTACTTCCCCTGCTGTTCCCATCTAAGTTAATGGACAGCTGCAGCGGCATAGGGGCAGCAAACAGAGCTGTAAACAGGGGAGTTTGAGTGGAAGTTCTGTTGGAGGAGAAGGACTTAGGTGGGAAGGGTATGACAGATACAGAGGCAGCATTGGTGAGTGACCCAAGCAGTGGAGGACATATTGAACATGACCGGATGTGGAAGCTGTGGTATGGACATGATTCTGGAGGGGGTACCTGAAAAGAGTTTCGTCTGCACGAAGTGCCGCCTGATAGATCTGATGGAAGAAAAGATCCAAGGATTGGAGATGCAGGTGAAAACTCTGGCTGAGTTTAGAGGGGAGTTCAGGCAGATGATGGAGCAAAGACACAAGGAGGCTGAAGGGAAAAGCTCAGACTTGCTGATGGAAGCAGAACCAAAGAATTCTGAGGGGAGACTACTCGGTGAAGAAAGTGGATAGTGGAAGCATGTGACTAAGAGAACCAGGCAGAGGAAAAGATGGACTAATGAAGGAGAAACAGAACTCTGGAACAGGTTTGCGGACTTGGAAAATGAAGAAGGGGAACGGCAGGCGGTTACTGAAGGTGAGAGGGCAAGGAAGAAGAGAAGAGCGGCTAGTCCGATAGGAAAAGGGGAAGAGTCAATGGAGATGACAACATCAAATGTGAGCTCCAGGAGGATACAGGATCAGTTGAAAAGGATTGCAAAGGAGAATAGGAATCAAGCCGGAGGAAACAGGGGATAGACTGGAGAATTGCACCATCATCAGGAAAAGGCAGGTCTGTGTGACTGGGGACTCCTTACTGAGAAGAATAGACAGGCCTGTAACCAGAGCTGATGCACAGAACAGAAGGGTGTGCTGTCTGCTGGGTGCTAAGATATGGGCTGTGGACCTGAGGGAGTGGGAAAGAAGCTGGGGGAGATGGTTGGGAGACGTCCAGGTATTCTCAACACTGGCTTTTAACACTGAGAAGGAAGAAAACGAAGTAAGAGAGGATACAACCATGGGTAGGAGAATGGACATAAGGAGGAAGGGTAGTATAGATACCAAAGTAAAAGGTGATATTGGTGGTAGAATGTCAGTGCCTAATCGGGTAAAAAGTGTGTGTGAGGCCAAACAGCATAAATTAAGATGTTTATACACCAATGCAAGAAGCCTGTGTAAAAAATGGAGGAACTAGAGCTACTGGTGCAGGAAGTGAAAGCAGATATTACAGGAATAACAGAAACATGGTGGAATAGTAGTCATTACTGGAGCACAGGTGTTGAAGGGTATGTCCTGTTTAGGAAAGACAGAAATAAAGGTAAAGGTGGTGGAGTAGCACTGTATATCAATGATGAAGTAGACAGTAAGGAAATAAGTGATGGAATGGATAAGACAGAGTCTGGGAAAAAATCACATTAGGGAAGAAAGCTACTAGAGCCTCCCCTAGGATAGTGCTTGGGGTGTGCTAGAGACCACCAGGATCTGATCTGGATATGGATAGAGACCTCTTTAATGTTTCTAATAAAGTAAATACAAATGGGAATTGTGTGATCATGGGAGACTTTGAAATTTCCAGACAAAGACTGGAGGACAAGTGCTAGCAATAATAATAAGGCTCAAATTTTCCTAGATGCGATAGCTGATGGATTCCTTCATCAAGTAGTTGCTGAACCAACAAGAGGGGATGCCATTTTAGATTTGGTTTTGGTGAGTAGTGAGGACCTCATAGAAGAAATGGTTGCAGGGGACAACCTTGGTTTGAGCAATCATGAGCTAATTCAGTTCAAACTGAATGGAAGGATAAACAAAAATAGATGTGAGACTAGGGATTTTGATTTCAAAATGGAAAACTTTAAAAAATTAAGGCTAATAGTTAGGGAAGTGGATTGGACCGAAGAACTTGTGGATCTAAAGGCAGAGGAGCCCTGGAATTACTTCAAGTCAAAGTTGCAGAAACTATCAGAAGCCTGCATCCCAAAAAAGGGGGAAAAATTCATAGGCAAGAGTTGTAGACCAAGCTGGATGAGCAAGCATCTCAGGGAGGTGATTAAGAAAAAGCAGAAAGCATACAAGGATTAGAAGATGAGAGGGATCAGCAAGGAAAGCTACCTTATTGATGTGAGAACATGTAGGGATTAAGTGAGAAAGGCTAAAACCGATGTAGAGTTGGACCTTGCAAAGGAAATTAAAACCAACAGTAAAAGGTTCTATAGCTATATAAATAAGAAGAAAACAAGGAAAGAAGAAGTGTGACCGCTAAACACTGAGGATGGAGCGGAGGTTAAGGATAATCTAGGCATGGCCCAATATCTAAACAAATACTTTGCCTCAGTCTTTAATGAGGCTAATGAAGAGCATAGGGATAATGGTAGCATGACAAATGGGAATGAGGATATGGAGGTAGATATTACCACATCCAAGGTAGAAGCCAGACTCAAACAGCTTAATGGGACTAAATCGGGGGGCCCAGATAATCTTCAGCCAAGAATATTAAAGGAACTGGCACATGAAATTGCAACCCCATTAGCAAGAATTTTTAATGATTCTGTAAATTGGGGGATTGCACCATATGACTGGAGAATTGCTAACATAGTTCCTATTTTTAAGAAAGGGAAAAAAAGTGATCCAGGTAACTACAGGCTTGTTGGTTTGACATCTGTAGTATGCAAGGTCTTGGAAAAAATTCTGAAGGAGAAAGTAGTTAAGCACATTGAAGTGCATTTAACTGGGACAAAATACAACATGGTTTTACAAAAGGTAGATCATGCAAAACCAACCTGATCTTTTTTGAGAAAGTAACAGTTTTTTTAGACAAAGGAAATACAGTGGATCTCATTTACCTTGATTTCAGTAAAGCATTTGATATGGTACCACATGGGGAATTATTAGTTAAATTGGAAAAGATGAGGATCAATATGAAAATTGAAATAAGGTGGATAAGGAACTGGCTAGAGGGGAGACTACAGCGGGTCATACTGAAAGGTGAACTGTCAGGCTGGAGGGAGGTTACTAGTGGAGTTCCTCAGGGATAGGTTTTGGGACCAATGTTATTTAATTTTGTTATTATTGACCTTGAAAAAAAAAGTGGGAATGTGCTAATAAAGTTTGCAGATGACACAAAGCTGGAGGTATTGCCAATGCAGAGAAGGACTGGGATATCATAAAGGGAAGATCTGGATGACCTCATAAATTGGATTAATAGTAATAGGATGAAATTTAATAGTGAAAAGTGCAAGTTCATGCATTTAGGGATTAATAGCAAGAATTAACAAGAATTAATAACAGGAGTTATAAACTGGGGATGTATCAATTGGAAATAATGGAGGAGGAGAAGGACCCCGGAGTATTGGTTGACCACAGGATGACTATGAGCTGCCAATTTGATATGGCTATGAATAAAGATAAGGCGGTCTTGGGATGTATCTATTTCCGGTAGAGATAAGGAAGTGTTAGCACCGTTATACAAGGCACTGATGAGACTTCTTCTGGAATATTGTGTGCAGTTCTGGTCTGCCATGTTTAAGAAGGACGAATTCAAACTCGAACAAGTACAGAGAAAGGCTACTAGGATGATCTGAGGAATGGAAAACCTGTCTTATGAAAGGAGACTCAAAGAGCTTGGCTTGTTTAGCCTAACTAAAAGGAGGCTGAGAGGAGATATGATTACTCTCTATAAATATATCAGAGGGATAAATACCAGGGAGGGTGAGGAATTATTTAAGCTCAGTACTAATGTGGACACAAGAACAAATGGATATAAACTGGCCAGCAGGAAGTATAGACTGGAAATTAGATTAAGGTTTCTAACCATAAGAGGAGTGAAGTTCTGTAACAGTCTTCCAAGGGGAGCAGTGGGGGCAAAAGACCTATCTGGCTTCAAGACCAAGCTTGATGAATTTATGGAAGAGATGGTATGATGGGATAGCCTAATTTTGGCAATTAATTGATCGTTGACTATTAGTGGTAAATATGCCCAATAGCCTGTGATGGGATGTCAGATGAGGTGGCATCTGGGTTACTATGGAGAATTCTTTCCAGGGTGTCTGGCTGGTGAGTCTTGCCCACATGGTCAGGGTTTAGCTGATCGCCATATTTGGGGTAAGAAAGGAATTTTCCTCCAGGAATGATTGGCAGAGGCCTTGGGAGTTTTTTGCCTTCCTCTGCATCGTGGGGCATGGTTCACTTGCTGGAGGATTCTCTGCATCTTTAAACTTTGATTTGAGGACTTCAGTAGCTCAGACATAGGTTAGGAGTTTACTATAGGAGTCAGTCGGTGAGATCCTGTGACCTGCATTGTGCAGGAGGTCAGACTAGATGATCATAATGCTTCCTTCTGACCTTAAAGTCTATGAGTCTATGAGTGAGTCAGGGACAAATTTCTACCATTCATTTTTTCTTCATCCTTCATTCATTCCTTTTTAGATACTTGTATCCATCCCACGCATGACACAGTAACTTGGCGATTCCTTTTCATCCTGCCACCTGGAACTTTGCTGCAATAAATCTTGTCATGAATAAAAAGGGAAAGAATAAAACAGTTGTATTCCAGGCAGGCCACTTTTTTCCCCTGACATCAAGATATTGGCCAATACTCTGGTTTTGAAGCGAGGACAAAATGCTTCCTACACTAAAGTTAATAAAGGCCAAGCTAGGTCTACTGACATTGAGGCCTTAATCACTAGAGGCTGCACCATGTAGTTGTTACAGTAGAGCGTTGATAGAGTACATGAAATCAAGTGACATTGCCATGGCAGTTAGAAAAGGAGAGGGGGCTGTTTAAGTTTGGTTTGGACTCAAGAGAGGTTTGTATTGTTTGTTTTGTGTTATGGGCTGGCTGTGTTAAGAGCAGAAATGTCTGGGAGTCTGAAACTTCTGTTGATGAGCAGTGTTACTAGATCTACATGCTCTCTCTAGTTTAATTACGTAAGGGCTTACTTTCAGACCCAGGCCCAGCTTCTGAGGATGCACCTTTACATGTGCTTTTGAGGTGCACTACCCCACAAGGGCACAAGTGACAGAATTTTAGCATGAAAAACCCATATGTATGGACAGAGGCTTTGTGGGTGCAAGTTTCTCTCCTATGTATGCAGCTGTTAGAACATTTAAGGTTTGCTTGCAGAAGTGACACTGTTAATGAAGCCTCACTGACAGTCAAGCCTTCAGTATATTTTCACTGATCTGATGCAGTTTGGGTAGAGAAAGTTTATTTACATTTTCTCCCTTGACTTTTCTTTTAATGAAACCTGTGGCACATCTGTTCTTTAGGAACTTAGTAAATTAGTACTGTGTATAGGGCCTGAATCTTCAGCATTAAGTCAACAGACCCAATTCTCCTCTTACTTAAATCAATTTTACACCGGTGGGCCTTTGTTCACAAAGGCTTTTCTCTTCAGGGCAGGGATCAGGCCAGATTTCTCTTTGGAAAGCACCTGTGTGCATCTTGGGCACTCTAAGAAACAAATGAATAACAGCTTCCTAATCTCATTTCACTATATTAGGTGTAACACCCATGAGGGAATGTCGGGGTTAATTTTACCTGTGTCCTGTCTCTTTAAGGATTTGGAGAACTGCTAAAAGGTAACAAAGGAACATGGAGGGGAAGAAAGGTGTGGACCCAGGAGGATGGTGCTGTTGTGTTCTGGTGACACTGAGCTGGTGTGAGGCCCAAACAGGCTGCCTTTATTCATTTGTTTTTTATATTAAGTTTAATAAAACCTCCATTTTAAACCCATCCCTGGACTGGGAGCGTAACATTTGGTGAGCCCAGGCAGGCAAGACTGAACTGCAGCAATCTGACCTCTCTGAAAGAGGAGGCTGCTGCCAGAAAACAGAAGAGTGTTTCTCTGAAAGCAGGGGGGAAGATTTAATTGTTTGCAAGCACTATGGCTGGGAGAGAGCTAGAGGACATTCTTATGGAGGTAGGAGGACTCTTATGCCATCTGGAACATGAGTATTTAAGTGTCTGTCTGGACATTTCTGGGACAGATCACAGGACAATTGCACAAAAAGCATTTGTCTCTAATCAAACATATAACAAGCCACTTACATAGTGAAGATTTGGAAGATCAGGGATTGTCTATTACATTACTGACATTAAGAGATAAGATTTGAAAACTCATTGCTACAGAAAAAAAAGAACACAATTAAGAAAAGAAAAAAGAGCTGATCAAAGCCACTAGCGTAAAGACATTTCAGAAACAGTATGTGGGAAAATGAAAGATGCTTGAAGAATTCCTAGCAAGCACATAGGAAATTAAAGCCCAGACCCCTGTGAAAATGTGATCATCCCCACTCAAGAAAACAGAACTAGTTTCAAAAAAGGATTTCAAAATAACAGGCCACATTGGCAACAACCATCAAAAGGACTGGTTAAATTTTCTTAGGGCAAGTCTACACTACCTGCCGGATCACACTGGAATGGGTTACCTAGGGAGGTGGTGGAATCTCCTTCCTTAGAGCTTTTAAAAGTCAGGCTTGACAAAGCCCTGGCTAGGATGATTTGGTTGGGGATTGGTCCTGCTTTGAGCAGGAGGATGGACTAGATGACCTCCTGAGGTCCCTTCCAACCCTGATATTCTATGGTTCTATGATACCTATTGGGTAAGTATGGGCACATGACTATGGGATTCACACCCCTAACTTGTGGTGTAGACATAGCTAAAGAGAACAAGGAAAACTAGTGCAATAAGAGCTCAAAATGAGGACAGGAATTCAGACTTCAGTGATTCTGATAGTGAGAGGGAAGAAGAACTACATTCTGCAATGGTACCAGATACTGTCCATGACAAAGACACTCTGAATCCAGAGATAGAAACAATTCATCCACAACTGGGAAATGAGGATTTTGTTGATTATGTACACTTGGAAAAGGCTCCTCAGACTTACGCGACATTCACAGCAGCTGCTGAAAGTCATGGCAATTTAAATGAAACCATGGAACCCGAAACCAGTAGTGCACAAGGTCATCAGAACAACTCACTGACTGGGAAGTCATTTAACTAGAGAGAGAAGACCCCAAAGACACTGATATATGAACATTTAGGGACATCTACTTATCAGTGTCTAATTACAACTATTGGATTGGTGAATGCACCGGGCGTTATTCTCATATTTGTCACAAGCCAAACCCAGTACCTATTTCTGTAACTTACCCTCCATTCTAGCTAAGACTGATGTAAGTGACATTGAATTGCAGTCTGGATGTTGATCTACATCAAGTGTTTTATAGTTCTGGTTACTTTGTTGTTTTGTTATGCCCAATGACTTTGAGTTACCTGGCTAAGGCATTGAACGAGAATGGGTATTTCCCATGACATTTCTTCTGGGAATTTAAATAGTTCAGAACTGGCTCATTTGTCGAATAACAGAACTACACTTGTCATACATCATCGGTATCAGGACTGGTGAAGAGGTAGAAAGACAAAGACTCTTCTCAGAACAATTGTTTATGAGCATGTGGGACTCATAGATGGCTGTTAATAAGTCAAAATGATGGACTGAATGTTAAATATTTTCTTTATAGAAATGTTGGGACATTACATTTACAAGGGGAAGTGTTGCACTCAGAAGAGAACATCAAAGTTAATTTACCTGTGCCCTCTCCCTTTAAAGGTTCAGAGCACCGCTGAAGAGGTAAAAGGGAACATTAAACAAAATTTAATGCCATCTTTGGAGTGGGAGTGTAACATGGGTGGGTAATGTTGCTGTAGAAATAACTTACTTGTAGAAAGAACTTATATGGTGCCGCAGAGACATACAATTGCTCTGCCAGTGCATCTCTACCCCAACCTCAGCAGTGTAACAGGGTATTAATGGATTTCCCTTGAGCAAACATGGCCAACCACATGATTATGCCAAGAACTGTAGTAGCATTGTACATGGACAAAAGAATAGAAGTGAGAGGTTCATCAGGTGGAATGGCAGGGTTGCCATTGCTTCTAGGATAAGCAGGAGCAGGCTCATTGTGTATTTTGTTAAGTAACTGGTCAGGTTCTTTTCTTTAGAAGTGTGTGTTAATTCTCAGGTCTCTGGAGTTAAAGTGATCCTAAAAACCCGCATTTCAGTGATCTGCCTAATCTCATGATGTTTGTACAATGTGCAGTCACAAGATGTAAGTCACGACTGGTGGCAGAGTGTGGTGATGTAGAGAATCAATGCTGGGATGCACAATGCAGCGTAGTCCAGGACAACCCGATGCCTAGCAGTGGGGCATTAAATGAGCACAGTGTTTAGCTGTCACAAAGCCAAACTGAACTAGAGAATCTTCTTTTCAGTTTCTAGTCAAGAGCTCAGTGAGGGTTAAGTTTAGTCACGGCAAACATTCTGCTGGAGCACAGAATTCACGGGAAAGTTCAGTTGGAAGAACGAGATTCATCTTCACCATGACTGCTGCCCCAACGGGGATCACAGATTTGAGGAAGGGAACTATCTTGAGGGGCAGTAACACATTTTGGTGACCTTGGCTATACACAGAGACTGAGAAATATCTCCCTGCATGAGTGCTTGGGTAAAGAGCAATTCAGGGAAGCCCTGGCGAACAGGAGCTGCACTTGGAAACCAGGCCACAGAGAGATGCAAGCAAAACAAGTTACTGATGGGATTGGATTCAATGACTGGATGGGGCCCAATCTGCAGCCAAGGTGCAGACCAGATCAACCAGTTGATATCAACTTAAGAATGGAAGATAGAGCTCCAGAATGGGAGCAGTGGGGTCTGATACTCCTCCTTGTGGAACATTTGCATCTTGGCTCCAGATGTTCTGCTCTAAATGCTAATGGATTAGACTCTCAAATGATATAAATCAACATAGTTCCATTGGCTTCCCTGTGATGCTGCCAATTAACACCAGCTGAAGATCTGGCTTCTTTATAATTATTGGCCTTTCCATGCCACTTGTACATAATGCTCAAAATGCTTGACTCCAAAAGGTGGTGATATGAACAGAGGAAAATGCTCCATGTTCAACATCTTCAGACCTGTGCGTCTTATCTTAAGCACCAGAATCTATATTTAGGCACCTAAATAAAAATAGCCTGATGGAAATTTCAGCAACGCTCAACTCTCATGGCTCTGCTGTAGTCAACGGAAGCTGTGGGTGTTCCACTTCTCCTAAAATGAGGCACTATGGTTTGGAATTGTTAGCTTATGTTCTGATGAGTCTGTTTTGTTATAAACAAGCAGAATCCTAGGCTACGGCTACATTACAGCCAAGATCAACACTCTGAGATCGAACCACCAGCTTTCGATGTAGCAGGTCCCCGACGAGAAGAGTAAGGTAATTCAACAGGAAAGTTTCTCCTGTCAACCCCCTGCAGTGTATTCCCCATGATAACTCGACCTAAGGTATGTTGACTCCAGCTACGTTATTCACATAGCTGGAGTTGCATAGCATAGGTTGACTTCCTGCAGTAGTGTAGACATAGCCCTAGAAATATAAGGCTGCAAGAGACATCAGGAGGTCATATAACCACTCCCTCTCTTCTCAGGCAGGATTAGGTATACCTTAAAATATATAACAGCGGTGGCCAAACTTACTGACCCACCATATGATAATCTTCAGAAGTTTGAGAGTCGGGGCACACCTGTGGGGAGTTGGGGCTTCCGCAGGCGCACCCTATGGTCTGAAGCCCCAAGACCCCCTCCTCGCTGGATAGAAGCCCCTACCTCACCACCCCACTACAAGACAGAGGTCCTGAGCTCCCCCACCAAGTCTGGTACGTGAAGAATGGGAAGGACGCGAGGGGCTCTGAGAGTCTAACTTTTAACTGTAAAAGAGCCGCATATGGCTTAAGAGCCACAGTTTGGCCACCCCTGGTATATAAAATCCACACGTCTGTTTGTAAAAGCTCAGCTGAAGTAACTCTGGAAATATAGATTCAATTCATTGTTACCACCAACTTTTCCTTGCAAACAAAAATACCAAAAGGGTAGTCTAGCAAGAAGCATCCGATCTTCCAAAACATCCTACTTCGGCAGCTTATACATAGCTGCTGATGCTGATAGGGGTTTAAGGAGATGAGAGCCAGGGGCGGTAGCACCAGGGGACCTTGTCAAAAGGTTTCTTGTTTTGATGTCTTAAGAAGCTGGAAGCAAAGAACGACCATCTGGTTCAAGATCAGATAACTGCCCTATATTTATAAAGCACCTAACTATTGTCGCTACGTCCGCCATTGGAGTAAATAGGCATAGCTCCACTGAATTCATGCGCTGATCTCAGACACCAACGAAACTATACTAATTTATTCCAGCTGAGGATCTGGCCTGATATTACATGCACTGGACAAAGTACTGGGGAGAAATTGGGTAAATATCAGACACCTAGCTAAGAAATGCTGTTTATTCCCCTCATTTCCCATAACTAAATATTTAATATCAAAACTACTGAATGTAAGGACTGGAACAGTATAAAACACATACTAAAGATCTGGGTGTGGAACAGGAGCTGGGTGTGGAACAGGACACTTGGTATCAGAATCCCCAGGGTGAGAACATCTCTCATGAAATATGGTGTTTGGAAACTGTTCTTCCGATGGAAAAGTCCGTTTATAGAGAAAATATACAAACAGTGGTGCAGGTGCCTAACTGGCATGCATCAGCTCTGTTGATATCACTTCTGGATCCGGACCCACACTATTTTGAACATCACAGATAATTATGGGATTTTTGCATTACTTAGGCTTGGAGGCTTCCATTGGCCCTTGAAAGGTAGGAGGCTAAAAATGCTGTTAGATGCCCTGGTTGTATTACAGTTGCCATTTTCTACTGCATTAATATCAGAGCAGACCAGCTGTTTCAGATGTAGTGTTGTAAGAGAGCGGAGCTTCCCTGCTCTGCATACAGGACTGAGAGCAAGAAGCTCATGAATTCTAATTCCACCTTTGAGCAAACTCCTACTGTGAGCATGGGGCATGCCATTTCATCCCACTGCCTTCGAATCATGGTTTGTAAAAGGAGATAATGCTGACTGTCCACCTACAAATATGCTGTGAGGATTGGTTAGCCAATGTTTGTATGTGCTTTGAAGATTAAAAGCACTGAGTATTGTATTACAGTTATAATTCTCCAAGGCCGTGTGGCATCTGTACATGCTAAAATTTCAAACTCTTCAGTCTCAAACACATGATTCTTTGAGGTGCTGAGCACCTTCAGCTTCCATTAAAGTCAACAGTTTGGCATAATTTTGACTGCAGATAAACCACTTTATAAAAGAGAAAAGGGGCACACATGACAAGCCCGAAGAAGGAATACATGCAGCCAGATCTTTAAAGGATTTTAAAGTCATCCCTTTAATGTTTGCTGGTGCATCCCACTGTATCTGCAAAATCTTGCACTTGTATGTGCAAAATGAATAGTCAGTAGTCAGGTGCACAAACACACAGTCTGTTCATGCAAAGATTTTTCGATGAATACAGAATGTTTTCAATGTGGGTTAAGAGGCTGACAGAAAACATGACCCTCTGAAATTTATCTAGCTAAGCCCTAGAGGCTGCTGCTATTCCTCGGACATATAGCTGATGTTCACTCACATGCAACTGAAGCTAATTTTCTTTCTATGAACCAATGGGGCAGTTTGAATTCAAACATTCCCCCCTGACAAGTTGCAATGCTGAAATATAGTCCATGAGTATCCTAGTTGTCTTGGCATTAAAACTGAGAAATGCAAAAAATGTTATCTGTAGCCAGCAATTACAAGTGAAATAGAATTCATCCAAAACAGAGAATTGGCAAGGCTCTCTGAACTATATTAGAAGCTAAGAAGGGAATTTAGTCCAGCTATTACTGGGGCACAATATCTACAAAAATCCTATAGTTGTTTTAAAATGCCTCCTATTTTTCCACATGCTTAACATCAAAGCTTTCATACCACAGGCTGATTAGACATTATTTTTTTTTTGTTAAAAAGACAGTTCCAGCTGGAAAATCCATCAGTATGTTGGCAACACATTTCAGTTGCTCTTCATTAAGCTGTTCTAATGAATCTGTCCACACAATTTTATTAGTTTGTTTTGTTTGGCTTTCAGAATAATATGGCATCACACAGAACTAGAAAACCCTGTCACTGAAGAGGAGACGACCGAAATGGTTCAGAAACCGCCTCAAGATAATAAAAATCCCCAGGACCTATCACGCAGATGGGATATTTATTATATGAATGTGATGTGTCTAAAATGTTGCCTGTGACCGTAAGGATTGCTTCTTAAGAAGTGACTGAAAATCTCAAGGTAATTGCTTAGCTGGCCACATGACTATATGAGGGTCTGGGACTAATTAATATCTAGGGCCAAATATTGCAGTTCTTCAGTACTCACTCAAGACAACTCGCCCTGAAGGCAGGGCGGACTATGATTGCAGGATGAGATCTTGAACCTTCACCATGTGATTCCAAACAGAACACTGGGGAAAGGAGGAAGAAAAGCAGAACGAAATAATTGTCTTGGTCAATGTGATGAACCAGACATGATAGGGGAGGTGATCCACTGCCCTTGAACACAGTGGGAAATTAGCTACTGACTACAGAGTGGTTTATATTAGGTCCTAAATGACTTATCAAAAGTAAGAATTTGGCCCACATCCTTAGCTGGTATATTGCAGAGTTTAACTTGGCTTCAGCGGCGCTGCGGCTATTTCCACCAGTGGAGGATCTGACCATACAACTCCATCTCTCCTGCTGTTCTTGAAACCCCCACCTCTCTGTAGTGAACTGTACGTCTGCTGGGATCATAAGTGTGGCTCCACAGTTCTATCCGTTTAAATATATTACGCGCTATTTGTCTGGTCTGAAAGTAAAAACAATTGCTACTGGGAATACTGGCGTATAATTTTGCCAACTAGATATTAAAGAGGGTCTTCATGAAAAAAACACAACCCCCAAAGTCTACACTGTAACCAAGATGCTAGACAATCAGCTCTGCAGATATTTTGCTTTCTACAAGGATAGTTATTAATAAGGCGATTGAAATATCTTTACATATATATAACACACATATATAGAAATTGACATAAAAAGCCTTTCCAAATGAGTCCAAATTGATTAGTTTAATGATGTTCAAACATTTAAGATGTTATATACATTATAATAGCTGCATGTAGTTTCTGCACATCTGTAATATATACTTGTAGATAAGATAAGTTTTACACTACTTGGGGTCTTTACAAAGACAGCATCCCAATTAAAACAAACAAAGAAAGAAACAAAACTCCAAGACACCTGATAGCTTTAAACCAACATCAAGCTGGACTGTTATTGCCAATATTTCTCACAACAGTCTGGCAGCACAGGGAAGATAAAATCTACAATCAGTCATTTTAAAAGAATGACACTTCTAGGCTTTATCTTAGAACCATGGCAGCTGTTTGTAATGTTCTTCAAGGGACCAGGTTGTATGGGCCTAATCCAACTCCCCCTGAAATCAATGGCAAGATTCCCATTGACTTCCATGGGCTTTGGATCAGGCCCTTAATGAATCTTACATAGGGACAATCTTGCCACTCATTTTATGCAAAACTCCCATTGATTTAGGAGTGTCACAGGCTCGCGCACGTGAGATGCACATGCATACACACACACACACACTAAAGGCAGGGTGTCATGCCTAATGGACAAATGCAAGGCAAAACTGTTTCAAGGTCATAAACCATTGCTCTGAATGTAGGAATCTTTACTTTCTAGGGTTCTGCCTGACTCACTGACTACTAGTAAATTGAATGTTATAAATATTCAAGTATAAGAGATGGAATTAAACAACACCTTTTCTGTAGAAATTATTTTCTGGCATAAAAATTAAATAAATGCAAAAAGACTACCTTCTATCCATATGAAACCCAATCCTATATACACTATTATAATTATTCTTAGAACTTTCATACAAATATTTACGCAGGAGATAAATTCTGTGGTAAGTAAGTTTAGCTGGCACTACAATTACAGAGGCAGAGGTATGATGTAGTGATCTGAGTACAGAATTAGGAACCACGATTCCTGAATTCCAGTCCTGGCTCTGACATGGACTCCCTTTATAGCCTTGGGCAAGTCATATAGCCTCTCGGCTTTAAGCTATCCATCTGTGAAGTGAGGATGATAATACTTACCCACATGTCTCACTGGAGTGTTGATTAATATTAAATGTTTCCAAACATGCTATATAAGCACTTACCATTACTCTTTCATTTCAACATGACCTTTAAGAGACAGAAAATAGGGTCTAGGCCCAGCATACCTGCCCATTTTCTGCTGATCTTAATTCCACCTTCTTGTTATTAGCACCATCAGCCCTGTCCTTCATATCTAAAATCAAACACTGGTGTTAAGCCTCTTCATATTTTTGCATCAGTTGCTTGCATCAGAAGTTCCATTTGCTAACGACCCTGTTCAGTAAATATTCTGCCTAAATTCACCTCTCCAGTGAATTGCCTTGTTTTTCACAATATTAAAAAAAAAGAAAAAAACAACAACAACAACCCCAAAACAACGAGGAGTCCTTGTGGCACCTTAGAGACTTACAAATTTATTTAGGCATAAATACATTTGTTAGCCTCTAAGGTATCACAAGGACTCCTTGTTGCTTTTGCTGATACACACTAACATGGCTAGCACTCTGAAACCTGTCACAATATGTCAAAGTTTCCCTTATAGCTTTTTGAAATCTCCTCTTTCAGGGAACATAATTTCCTTCACCTTAACTCATAATTTAGATTCTTGACATGTGCTACCATCTTGTAGTTCTTCATTGCACACCCTACAAGATGTACTGTATGAAGAGCTGCTCCTCATTTTTCTGAATACAATGGTATTCCTTACAAAGTTGCCTTCTTTCGAAAACAAAATATTTCATGAAGGGCTGTTGATTTTTTTCCCAACATTTTTCATTTTTTTTTCTTTTTTGCAAAAATTGATGCAACTTATTTTTATTGAAAATTGATCAAATACGTTAGGAAAACTTATTGAAATAGTTATCGACATTTAACATTTAGAATTTTGATCATATCTTTGATAAAAATTGCAATAAAAACACATAAAAATTGAAAAAAAATGGGTCAATTTTGAACCTTGGGAAACAACTTGGATATTTTTAAATAATTTATCTCTAAAAATTTTCTACCAGCTTTAATGCTGTGGAAGTCAGGACTGCACGCAGTGTTCCAGATGGGACTGACATATTTCAGAAAGGGCATAATAGAAGAGCCCTCCTATTTTGAAGCATTGCACAACCTTCTGATGAAAAGCTACAGCCTACTGCCTTTGATTGGTTTGATAGCACAATTAATTGCCATGACTTTGAATACCAGCTCAGAATACCAACATTTTTTTTAACATTGGGGCCAATGTATGTAGGTACAGATTTAAAAAATGCACCTTGGCTATAAAGACAAGCAAAAACAATGTTAGTTCATAAATGTAAACAGGAGAGATGCTAACAGAAGATGACTGTATCCCATGATTATTCCAATATACTCCTCTCGCTTTGATTGCTTCTATGTTGTGTTCATTTATTTCACACGAAGTGGAGTTTTTTAAAGGCTTTATAAAGACTCCTTCTTTTTATGTAAATGTTTCTTTTCCCCTTTTTCCATGCCTTGAGCGTATGGATGTTACAAATGAATACAGATAACGGAACCATCTGTGCATTTTCTTTAGACAAATGAAACCCCTGAAGCTATCAAGGATTCTGACCACATAAATATTTTTCATATTGTCCAGTTCATCAAAAAGGAGGTTTTAACCTGAGTTCATATATGCTTGTTTTCTCTTGTATTAACTACCCCCAGCAAAAGTGCTACAGATGAATAGCTTTCTTATTAAGTACGTGAGCATGAAATCAAAGAAGACTGTGTGTCTCGGTTGATATTTAACAGAGGTCGGAATCATGTTGTTTCAGTCATATCTATAAAGCTGGCTTTCTTATTTTTGTTCTCTATTTTGGAAGTGGCTTTTGTCTTAGGTGAACAATCAAAAGAGAACATGGAAACTGAACATGAATATTTGTGTCTTCCAAAAGCACCAATATTTGGAAGTTGGAATACCTTAAAGCCACAGCACTTTATTCTCTGAAACAGAAATGGAAATGGGAGGAGTGTTAGGGCCCCACCTCATCACGTGCATGTTACTCATTTCTAGTACTGTGCTCTTTTGGCTAAGGGCTTCTACACCATTAAACACTCTGCTTTTCCTTTGTTACCCAGTGCTTCGGGCGCTATTTGAAGTAGTTGAGTCCTGCCACAAGGAAAAACTTCTCCAGGAAAAGTTCAGAGTCCAGCACGGCTATGTGGGCGGCCCGTCCAATCAGAGTGTTGGCAGTGTTGGGGAGCGCATGAAACACATTGTGTCTGATTAAAGTGCAGTCCTTCGCCCCAACCAAGGGCTGGAGGAGGTTGTTTATCATCTCTGCGTAAATGGGACCTGAAAGAGATTTCAAGAGGCAGTCAAAGTGTTACTGACTTGGTGATGGATCTTCTATGCTGTATAAAGTACCTCAGGACTCAGGCCTGATCCCACTGAAGTGAAGAGCAAAACTCCTGTTATCTTCAGAGGTAAAAGAATTGGACCGCTGCTTCTCTGTAAGGTAGAGTTCAGATGGGCTAGCAATTGGGCATAGGGCATACAGCTCCTCTGGGACTCAATGGGGAACCAGCTAAGGCCAGAACACCCTGCCTGTCTATTCCAGAACACTACATTGAGGTGTTTTTAGGAGGCTGGTTACGAAACCAGGTCATGCTCTCTAGGGATTTGAATTATTTATATTGAATCTGGATCTGGGCCTATTAGGCCTTGTGTTTTCCTGTGAGAGGAATGCCTGAGAAATGGGTGGGAAGATGTTCTTCCCTCTTCAACCTATGTCCAGGCTGGGGAAAAACAGTGGGTGAAGCAGATGGAAAGAACTACAGCTGAGAGACTGATAATTGATCATTTTGACCTGTTGGTCATGGATGTCTCTTCTCAAGTACACCAGTGTAAGTCAGGAATAACTCAATTCAAATAAATCATTCATATGAAACTGGTGGCAGAAGAATCATACTGTTGTGCTTTTGCCATTATTATGACAGGTCTTATCGTACCTGTGTGTCGGTCTTTAAGTGCATTTTTGCACATTTCTATCCTCGCTGAATGGAATGGGACATATCGATCCTGGGGAGATGCCACCAACACAACATTTTTAAAGTACTGAAGACCTGTAACAAAGAAATACATCAAAATTTTTATATCTCATCCATCTATCAAAACAACAAAACTACACAAATGTTAACAGGAGTATTGCAGAGACAAGGTGGGTGAGATAATATCTTTTATTGGACCTACTTCTGTTGGTAACAGAGACAAGCTTTCAAGCTTACACAGATTCTTCTTCAGGAGTATGGCATGATTGCGTGTGTTTTAAAATGTACAACATAGTTGAGGAAGAACAGTAATGTATGTAGCATACTTCTAAAGAGTAGAGTAATAGTGTAAACCACTGATATCACTGATGTAAGCTGTGATGCAGTTAGTTCATTTTAACAACCATTCCAGGAAGAAGTAACAGCACTGCCCCTGTTCCAAAGAGCTTCCAGTCTAAGCCCCAATCTTGCAAATTTCTATGCATATGAGCAACTTTACAAACACGAAATGCCTCATTCGGTTCAATGGGAATTCTTGTGTGAGTGTTTGTAGGATTAGGGCCTAAACTGAGAAATGAAACAAACAAATTAGCATCATAAATGAACACAAAAATGTGGCAGAAAAGAGGCAAAGGTGCAGGCTCACAGTAATGATATCCCATGGTTACTTAGCAAGGGAGTTAAACAGCAGGATAATTCCATTACTTTAGGGATTTTGTTAGGCTTTGGTTTGTTGGTTGTTGTTTTTTTAAACTCTCAGAGGTGACATGGCAGAAAAGAGATTTTTAAAGGGGATCTGAATGAGGGTTGATATTCTTACTGTAGACTCTGGAATAGTTTTATTTTTAAATAAGGAGCTGGACGTTGATTTTCTATTGAGTAATTAAAAACCCACAGTGTTGAGCATGCATTGCTGTAATGTACAATTTTTTCTCTGTTAATGTAGTGTGAAGTCATCTGGACCAGGCAAGATGGGTAAACTCAGGGTGCAGTATCAATCACTGCTTGTGCTAGTACATCAGCTGTGTATACAGTGCTAATAATCAAAAGCCCATGGACTGTTGAGCACACCACCATTAAAGCAAGGGACGTCTTCACACATAGTGCTCCGCCCTACAAGATTCATGGAGTAGCCCAGGGGTTGAGTCAGGACCTGAGCCTCAACCCACTGAAGTCAGTGAGAGTCTTTGCTTTGATTTCAGTGGGTTTTGGAGAAAACTCACAGTTTGCAGGATGCAGACTGGTGCTATTGCAAGGTTGTATTACAGAAAGAGAGAAGGACAAAGGTATGCATATGATCATGGTAGGGTAGGAGAGAGAGTCCCTGCAGGTTAAAACACAAGCCTGGGAGTGACGAGATCTGCACTCACTCCCTACCACTGTGCTATGAGACAAGGGGGAGGGGTAGCTCAGTGGTTTGAGCATTGGCCTGCTAAACCCAGAGTTGTAAGCTCAATCCTTGAGGGGGTCATTTAGGGATCTGGGGCAAAAAAAAAAAAATCTGTTAGGGGACAGGTCTGTAGGCAGGGGACTGGACTCAATGACCCTTTAAGGTCTTTCTAGCTCTATGAGATAGATGTATCTTGCATCTGACAAAGTGGGTATTAGCCTACAAAAGCTTATGCTCTAAAACCTTAGTTAGTCTTTAAGGTGCCACAGGACTCTTTGTCACTTCTGCAATTCCAGACTGAGACAGCTACCCCTCTGATCTATATCTCCATATGTTTTTTTATACTGGGCATCTCCCTGAATATTAGCAGGGCTGCATGGTCTAGAGGGATGAGCACTGGCAAGAGACTCAGGAACTCCCCAGCTCTGACTTGCTCTGTGATTTTGGCAACTCACTTGGCTTCTCTGTGTCTTTATGTGGAAAATGAGAATATGCTACGTAATTACCTAATTCTTAGGAGTGTTCTGAGGGTCAGTTAGCATCTGTATAGTATTTTAGGGTGGCAAGTTCTAAGTGACACAGTTTCTGGGGAACTGCATCTCTGACTCCTCTTGGGCTCATTGATTGCCGCCCTCCCTGAAGTCTCGGGCCTCCAGTTGTGAACTTAGGGCTGAATCATACAGTTCTTCCACTAATATTGAGTTCTGGATGGCAGTGACCCCGGTGCTAGCAGTGATTGCTTTAGCAGGTCTGACTTGGGCTCAGACCCTGCATTCTGTTCCCTGCAGGGCAATGACAGGGGTAACTAGTGACCCAACAGCCTCCTTAAAGAAAAATATCATTTATCTAGCAGAACAGCAACTATGAAGAAGCATGTCTTATAAACAACAGAGCGACCTATATACGTCTGCTTACCGGGTGTCTAACCATCTCCTAACTCCTTGTTCTGCAGAGCCTCTTTGTCAACTTGTCTCCCTGTCCAATGACACTCCCTGGACAGCAACTCGCTAGCTTCACAGGGATCAAGACTTTTTATAACTGTTTATAGCTCTTTTAATCCCTAGCCTCCCAGTCAGGCAAAATGGCTGTTTCTCTTTGGTCTACTGCCTGGAAGGTGGCCATTGTTTTTCAACTGTATGCTTGGGTGTTCTTATTTGGGATGTACTGTGTTGTCTACCTGTGCAGATCCAGTTGAATTCAAGCATTCTAGATGTATGATAAATTTACCACTGCCATCACTATAAATCAGATCAATACCATTACAGAGGAAATTCGAATAATCCCAACACACAACTTTCCCTCATAAAACTATTACACAGCAATATTCATAACATTATGACCTATCAGCTTCACATCTGTCATACAAAGTGTTCTTAAATAATAGCATTTGATTTTACATAGCCCTTTTCCTTCTGGCAGCCTATCCCAGTATTTCATGGGCGTTGAATTAAACATCACGAGTGACAGTGTAGGCAAATATGCCCAGCAGTTGACCACTCACATACAAATGCCTGCATTAGTAGGAATGTTCTACTGAGAGCGGGAATTCTGGTGAGGACACTAGGTTCGGTCCAGTTCTTTTCTGAAAGAGCCTCAGTTGATCATGGACAGACTGAGGTGAGGCTAATGGGACCTCTCATTAGCATTACAGCAGAAGAATGATAACTCTCCCTCTGGCGTTGAATGGTGGTGTCAGCAGTGGGAATAAGTAAAAGCATCTCTGTGGACCTAGACTCAAATATCCTGGGTCCTAGAGGTGAGAATTAGGGCTGTGTCAATAATGGACTTTTTTATTCATTGGCAATTCTTTTTTTTTTTTAAGAGCAAATGTCTTGGGTTGAACCAAACACGTTTTTTTTTAAATTCTGGCAAACCAAAAAAAAAAAATCATTCAGATGTTGAGCTGCTTTAATATTTTTAATTTTTAAAAAAATAAAATTAAAGGAAGTTTTGAAGCAAAAAGTAATTTGGAATCAAACAATCAAAATGGCTTGTTTTTAAAATGTCTAGAGAAAATGTTTCAACTTTTTTGGAAATTTTTAGGGTTTTTTGGATGAAATGATTCACCAAAACCAACACCAATTCTCAAACTGCTTCAGTTTAGTCAAATCTGCATTTTTCACCAAAAGTTCTATGTGTCAACTCTCACCCAGCTCTAGTGAATGGCTCCAAACTAAGCCAAATGAAACAATAAAGTTTTTGCCCTTTAGCAATATAAATTAGCAACCTAAGGATGCTGCTAGTCCTTGCTTACAGGGTATACCCACAGAGATGGGCCTGAACTACAACATTTGTATTCAGACGCAAATTGACCACAGTTTGATGGGGAGCATTTGGCAACTCCATTCCATGGTGAGGTCCACGATAGAAATGGATAGGTAAAATGGATCAGATCAAACAGAGGAGTCCATTAAATAGTTTTGCTTCAGGACCATGTCCCCTTGAGGCCCACAATAATTAGCAAAATTCACTGATCAAACACCGACAACTTATTTTATTTCCTGAAGAGCACCTCAGCACAGGTCAACACTTTGGAGAATTTGCTCTCCACCCAGATATGTACTTGCCTGTCTTTTGGCTGAGCTGGTACAGGAAACATTTGCGCAGATCTGCATTGTCCCTGAAGGTCAGCTGCAAAAGTGACCCTGATTTTTTCAGCTTCTGCATGAGCCATAGGCCTAGAATGATAATCAACATGTGGGTTTACCGTATTTGTAATCATCAGACCAAACGCTCCAAAACTAAAGAATCCCTACCATGGTTAAAAAACTGTGACTGAACATTCTTGGGCTAGAAGTGCCATTGGCCATCAGTACTCTACATTTCTTCTTCTACTAGTAGTCAGTGGCTAGAAAACAGAAAGATCCAGAAGAGCTATGCCATTATTGTCCCATGACATTATTTTACCCCCTTACTTTTGCAAGTATTATACTGCCGATTCCAGAGGCAGCTGTTGGTCAGGGGATTCCCTGACCTCGGGGCTCATGCAGCGGCAAAGTTATTCAGGCAGCAGATGGGGAGTTGGGAACTGGGATTCAGTGCAAAGGTGGAAACACCTAGCCTCAGCCCACCTGTGCAGGCTTTCCTGATCTGGGAAATGGGCTGGGATTCCCGAGTGCAGCTAAACCCAAACCCAAAGCTAAACTCAAGTAACTGGAGGCCTGGTGTGAAGATTTCCCACAGCTCTTGTTAGTGACACACACAAATATTAGTCAGTACCACTGCCCCATTCACACAATGGTGTCTTGCAGGTACTCCTACACACAAAAGCAAATGGTAGCCTTTTTCATTAACTCTTACCTGTACTAACCAAAGTACTGTTGTTGAAAAGGGTCCCTAGGTGAGGCCCAGAGAGGGACAGGAAAGTGTGTAACTTGTTGAGGTAATAGCGAAACCTGGGCCGAGTTAGTACTGATCGGATGATGACGTTACCGAGGGAATGACCAATGAAACTGTCGGGAGAAACAAATTGACACACAAACAAAGAACAGTCTATATATTCCTTAACTTCAAAATATGCGGGGCATGCATTGCTCTCTTTTGCTCTAGGTGGATTGACTCTGCCTCTAAACAGATTGTTCATTAGTGCCATTTAGTCATGTTTTCCCATCTCCTTTATCCTCCATGACATTTCCAGCTCAGCAGCTGCCCTGACAGGTATGGACAAAACCAACATCATAATCAGGGGTGGGCAAACTACGGCCCGCAGGCCACATCCGGCCCGCAGGACTGTCCTGCCTGGCCCCCTGAGCTCCCGGCTTGGCAGGCTGCTGCTGGCCTCGCCCCCACCTTATCCCGTCTCCCGGAGCCTCAGTGTGCCATGCCGGCAGTGCTCTGAGGGGCGGGGCAGCGTGTCTGGATGGGGGTGATGTCCTTGGGGGGCTGGTTGGGGCGGGGGGTCTCGAGAGGGCGTGGTCAGGGGACAAGGAGCAAGGGAGGCAGTTGGATGAGTCAGGAATTCTGAGGGGGGCAGTTAGGGGGTGGAAAGTGGGAGGGAGTTGGATGGGGGGTGGGGCCAGGCTCTGTGGGGAGGCACAGACTTCCCTACCCGGCCCTCCGTGCTATTTTGCAACCCCAACGTGGTCCTTGGCTCAAAAAGTTTGCCCACCCCTGGTCTTAATACACATTCTGAAGCCCATTAAGTCTATGGAAAAAACCCCTTTGACATGAATAGGCCTTTCGATCAGGCCCCATATAATGGAGAGATGATTCTATTGAACACATCACTGTCCTCTGTCATATCCAATTAAGCATCAGTGTGTTTTACCTTATTCGGGAGATGGAGAGGTTGTACAACTGGATATGTTGAATAATTTCATCTAGTAATCTGTCAGTCATCGAATCAAAATCAGCAAAAGTATCAGTCTGGTGAAGAGAGAACAGTGTCAGCTGATGACAATAACATGAATGTATTGCATTGTTGTACAAAAAAACCCAGAAAAATGATATTTCTGAGGAAAAATACAAGCAATAAAATTAGAACATATCAAGACTTCTTTATGCATCATAAAGAGGCAAGGGGGAAAAAAGCCACGGATTCAATTTTTCTCATTCTCTAGGTCCCCAGGAAGTTGCATTTCTCCAAAAAATGACTGTGAAAAAGCAGCTTCAAGGAGTTCCATGTTTATTGTCTCTCAGTGATTTCATATTAAATATGCTCAGTTTGAGCCAAAGAGATTTGATGTTTTATCCCCTCTGGGCTAATGCTGCAAACTCATGCAGGCTGGTTCCTTCCTGCTCATAAATCGTTAATAGCAATGAAAGATCTACAGGCCAAATTCTGCCCACAGTGTCACTTAGGTTGACCAAATGTCCCGATATTATAGGGACAGTCCCGATTTTTTGAGTCTTTTTCTTATATAGGCTCCTATTACCCCCCACCCCCGTCCCGATTTTTCACCCTTGCTGTCTGGCCACCCTACGTCACTTGTGGAAGCCCACTGTCATCGGGGGCTTGCATGGGTGTAACTAGTTGGAACATAGTGAGCAAGTCTCTTGGTGGTGCAGGAGGAGGAATATAGTCCAGCTCATGCTCTCTTAGCCACATTGGCTCAGCAGGGCTAACAGGAGTAAAAGGCACACAAACTCATTTTAGTCTCTAAAATGGACATGACGCTGAACACACTGTTAAATATGGCTCCCCTGCATGTGTCTGACTCCACGTTTGTCCCAGTCGCTCTGATCTGTGTTTCCCGCCTTTTTCCAGCTGTGTCAGCTAAGCTGAGAAAATCTGTCATTGTGGTGGAAACAGAGCCACAAGGGCATCACCTATGCCCTGGATAAGCACACTGGCCAGGCAGGCAGCTCATTCTGCCTCGTAACAGAACCCTCAACTCTAAATCTGCCTAGTGACAGGGCTTCATTTGCATCTGTCCAATCAGGCACTCAGGATGCTTTTCCCCTCAGCTTTTTATTTCTAGAATTGGCGCCAAAAATTTCAGAGGTGTCTCACGTTCCGGACCTGATCACTCCGGACGACTCCTCTCCGCTCCCGAATCTCCCTTGAGCGCGAAACGTGCGCCGGTCGAGTCGAATTTGCGATGCTGTTTGTGTATTTCTATTATGTAAGTGTTCTCCCCAAGTTCGGAATCGTCATTTGGGTGTCTTTTTTTAATTATTATTATCGTGAACTATTATCTCAGGATTTGTATTGTCACTTGTGTTCCAGTCTCTGTGAGTGTTTCCTCCAGAGTCTGAGGCGTCACTTGAGCAACCTCTCCCTCACAGTGGCCTTCCTTTATTGCATATTGAAAGCCTTGAATAGCTGGCCGGCTGCCTTTTAAATCAATAAGTGTCTTTTCTTTTAAGATTTTCTCAGCCTTGAGATGTAATTCTTATCTGTTTAGCTCAGAAAGGTTAAAAAATGTAACTAATTGCAGCTGCCTGCTGTGTTCCCTAACCTTCAGAGTTAGCATGTAAAGAGATTTCTGTAAACTGTGCTGGTGAGAAAATCACACATGCGCACTGTGTTTTTCTTTGTTTGCTCAAGCCTGTATAACACTCGGCTCACACTCAATAAATTGTCATCATTCCTTTCCAGCTTGCACCGTGAATCTGACCCTTTGTGCAAAGTAAGTGTCTTAAAGAGTGATGATCTTTCCCGGGGGTTTGTGGGTCTAAGTCGGCTCCGCACCTAACTCGGGCGGATTGCCTTGGAGGACAGCTCTTAGACTTACACATATGTCTTTGAAAAATCTCATGTCTCTCATGTAAATAGTTGTGTTTCCCTCTGGTAGCAATATTAGCCCTGTTTCAGAAAGGAGTCTTGTTCATTAGAATTGTTTAACACTCATCTGCTTAGTACACTTGTTCTAATATTAGTGGTTCTGTTTTTTGTGGTAGTGATAGCAGTTTGATAATTTTCTCTTGCTGTATCGGCAAGAAAAACTTGTGTTGTGAAAGGAACCTGTTTGTCAGAGTTGCTTAACATTTGATAAAATTGTTTAATAGGTATTTATTGTAATTAGTTGTTAAAGTTACCCTCTTCCCTGCCCCATAATAAAAATCAATCAAATTGTTGAACTGCCACTAGTGTCCCTGTGAGTCTTTTCCTGAGAATCCATTACGAACCTACTGACTTTGTCTAACATACACAAAGTGAGCAAATCTGCCGAGTAAGACAACCCCCTTTTTACATAGTCATTTTATGTAGTAGAATCACACTGTAAGATCACAGTAATGACACACAAGTTGCTTAGGCCAATATTATTAGACTAAGGTTCGTAAAGTGACTTGAGATGATATCAGAGGGGACTGCAGATGCTCAATCCCTCTGAATATCAGCCCTCTTATGTAGGAGACCAAGCATATGTCTATATTTAAGATACTATAGTATCACAGCTGCAGGTGTGCTGCTGTACCACTTCAGGCTATGTCTACACTAATTAAACCACCCCCTATGAGTGGTGGTAGCTATGTCAGCAGGAGAGCATTTCCCACTGTCCACACCAGCTCTTTTGTCAGTGAAAGTTATGTTGCTCAGTGGTGTGCCGACAAAAGTGCTAGTGTAGACAAAACCTAAGTGTAGATGCTACCTACACCAATGGGAGGGGTTCTCCAGTCGGTGTAGGTAATGCCCGAGAGGTGGTAGCTAGGAAGAGTTCTTCCATCTCTCTAGCACTATCTCTACCAGGGGTTAGGTCAGTGTAACTATGTCTTTCAGGGGTGTGGATTTTTCACAGCCCTGAGAAATGCAGCTATATTGATTTTCCTATTGTAGACCATCCCCAACTTTAGCATTTAGGATTTAGTGGATTATCAGGCCAGACTAGTCTATAGTATTATAAACTGACCCTAAGAAGGTTATCAAAAAAATGTATGCTGCTACCACACAATACCATGTGGTGTTTGACAGTTAATCAGTAGAATGATGTGTATCAGCAGGGGATTTAAGTTATTTATTGCCTGTGGCAGTACTGCCATTTGTGATACAACAAAACAAACTATAAATTTTTTCAGCTACAGAACTGCAGGAGAGTATTCTTGTTTAGAACTGTGTCAGGACTCTAAATCAAATTCAAAACTAATGAGATGCCAGGGAAACAATCATCCAGTGTTGGAACAGATATTTAGGGAAAACATATCTAGTAATTAATGCTTCTGTGACAAACTTCATCTCACTAATTGCAGCTCTTGCAAAGGAGAACATGAGCACATCCAATTTCCAGTGCTGCCTTAAAATAAATGTTCTCATAAACTAAATACAGTCTACTAACCTCCTGCCTGTTTGTTTTGTCTGCATCGATAATTAATGATTTCCTCTTAAGCTCATTATCTTGAATCTTGTAGGTTATTCAGAAGTGGAAAAACACCATCCCAAATATAAGTCCTAGACACAACACACACAGAGTCTTCCTATTTCACTCGTCTGTGTTTCCATCCCTCAATATTGCTTCAGTGCCTTTCCAAATGTCATAGATTCACATTCTTCCCCGTAAGGCAAAATTTGGCTAGACAGCTCACACTGCGGATTTGTTACAGTCTCCATATGGCTCTCTGTTGCAGGGAGGAAAGAGGATATGGTGGCTAAAAGCACAGCAGGAGGAGTCAAGAGACCCGGGCTTGGTTCCTAGTGCTGCTGTGCACTTGCTCTGTGACGGGCAGCAAGCTGCTCGCTTTGCTGTGCTCTGGTTTCCCATACTGTAAAATAAGGGCGATACTGCCTCACCACGCACGCTAAACAACAGTGGACGGACGTGCTGTAAGGCTGAACTCTTCCATGTTTGTAAAGTGCCCTGAGAGCCTTTGGCAAACGTGCAAAATATGATCACCATTGATGTTACTTTGCATGCATTCTGGATTTCGAGAATGGCTACTGACGTCAACAGAATCTTGAACAGGGTGAGAACACAAGTTGCTCATTTGCAACCTGCCCTTGGATAAGAGATCTGCACTGCAAACCGAATTGGAACATTTTGCCCTAAAGTTTCCCGGTACTGTTAATAGAACAGATGAATGCTTTTGCCTGGACACTGAAATCATTGCTGTGCTTATGAATGAGGCCCTTTATTTACTAGATATGCTTCATCACATGCATGTAGGGCAGAGCACAGAGTTCATTTCTGCTGCTCTGCATTGCACAGGCAATGGATTATCTTTCCTGGAGTGCATTTCTCTATCATACGAGCAAATAAATCACAATAATTTTCACAAAGGAAACAACTGTTTGATGCTTCAGCTGAAACCAGCAGTACCCATTCCCCGAAGCAGACCATAGCATCCTCTTGAGCATTTACAATTAACACCATCAGACTGGCTGTTTTCTTTTTGTTCTGCATAATTTTGCATGTCATACAATAGATGGATGTGCCCGACTGTTATACTTGCCATTTAACATGATGTTTTTAATTATCTCCTTTCCAAAGGTCTGATCCTTGGACCACTGATGCCAATGGGCATTTCACTACTAACTTCAGTGGCAATAGGATCTGGCCAGCAACAGCTTCCTTCCAATGGGGAAAAAGTACCATTGATTTGAGCGGGAGCCGGTGCAGAATATCCATGCTAAATCCTGCACCCTTCACTCCTCACAGAACTCCCAATGGGCCTTTTCCCAAAGATGTGTAGGTTTTGGCCTCTGAAACGTACAATTCCTGATATCTACTCTGCAAGGGCTAAGTTCCAGTAACTTCAGTTGGACTGCAGGGGATGCAAAGGATGGCAGAACTTGGACCTCTGTTACCTGGTTTCTTTCAGACATCAGGAAGTCCAGCTTTCCACCAGGGAGTCCCAGTTCTATAAAAGTCTTTACCAGTCGCAGGTCTGCACTGTTCCCTAAAAAGAAACAGCACTTGATAAGAGATTTCATTTCACAAGAGGGTAAGTACTCCAGATTCTGTTCACTGTGTTCTTTTGACATCTCAACACTGTCCCAGGAGTTGTGGCAGTGAGTGCAGCCGTGACTGCTGGCTCACTACGTCATGGTTAGACCTGACACAGCCATGCAGGGGAGCAGCAGTGGAACAAGAATCCTCACAAACTTTGCAACTGCCTGAGGGCTCTCCAGATCTTAGCTGCAGGTGCTGCAGATGTTCCCCGGGAAGTGAAGGGATGGGAACTGGCAGGGAGTAGGACTCCTAATACCTCTGCCACTTCACCCCCTACTGGCTGTCCAGCAGAGATGGGGGAATAAGCTGCCCTTTTAAGAGTGACAGCAAATAACTCCCTTTTATTCCCAAGCAGAACAGGGGAGACCTAGGACATATTGTGACCCCCAGGGGTGAGTCTGAGGCACAATATCTGCCAGCGTATCCCCTGGGGTGCTGTGCCTGTACACAGTGACTTGTACACAATTCAGCCTTCCTGTGTCTTTGCTTGCGGCATAGGCTATATAGTGAACAATACTAATCTTCCCCAGAGCCAGCCACCTTCTCTCCTTCGGTGACAGCATTTAAACCAAGTTTTCTCTTCACCGGATGATATTTTGCTAAATGAGTGGGCGGTTGTGAAATGCCAAGGGAGGGGCTGACAATTGTACTGGGCAGAAAGGGTTGAGTTTAGGGGTCAGAGATCTGTCAAAATTCTCCATTTTGTAACCAAAGCATTTGTGGAGCAAATATTAGAATTTCTGCTCAGATCCTTCCCAGCAATGTTAGACAGACCAACATACTGTATTATGGACCAGATCTGTGGCTGGTGTAAGTGACACCCATGGACTATGCTGAGTTACACCAGCTGAGGGTCTTGGCTTCTGTATTATTAATATGAATAAACTCCATGAGGCAATTCTGCAGAGCATCTCTCTCGGGCCTTACCATCCAGTCCATGGACACAGACAACCAGGTGAATTCCATCTTCCAAATTTTCTTCCTCTTCCTCTGGTGGAAAATATGGGATATCAGAAGCTAGTACAGATAAGTCACTGTACAGAAATCCTTCAATCTTCAGTTCTTTTTTAAACTTTTCTTTGGCCTGATAAAAACTGGAGAATACACTAATTAATCACATGGAGAACTAGGTGTTAAACAATAAAACCTTTACACTAGGAATGAGCACTTGCGATAAATTCCTTTTGCAGCTTTGGAGGTGAAGGCCTGTATACTCTGTCTTACAGGTTAGGGTGACTAAGGAAGGTTTGGGTGGACAGGCAGATAGCCTGTGATCCAAAAGGGAGTGAGCTACCTCTTGTGGGAGAGATCCTCCCAAGGGTCCCTCACCTGCTAGAGTCCAAAGCAGGTTTGCTACTAAGAATCTTCTGATCATCCTAAGAGGGAGAATCAGGACTGGCAAGGCTACGTAGCTGTATCACAGAAAACATGGTGTCCAGATCTACCCAGCAGGGGTAATTAGACAGACATTAACAAACAAATCTGAGCTAAACAGATGAGGAGTCAAACTCCTCCTCCGACCCCCTCAGACAGTTGCACAAAAGGATGCAAATTTGTATCCTATGAAAGCGGACAGTAGCTTTGACCCAGACATGAACCAGCTAAGAGCAGTTCAATGCCCCTCCAGCTAGACTAACATTTCGCAGCTCTGGGGCCTACAGTCTGGCTCCTAAGTCCGTACTTCTTGCACCTGTGGAAGCAGCCTGATATTCAGAAGTGCTGAGCACGCTGAACAGCCACTGGACTCAGCGGCAGATGCTCAGCATCTCTGAGAATCAGGCCACGCACGGAAGCACCTAAGGTGATTTCCCACCGCCAAGCTGGGAAACATCAGCTTCAGTCTTGGGGCAAGTGTATGATTCCCTGGGGAGCACTTACTCACGCAAGTAATCCTATTGAATTCAGTGGGGCTGTTCAGAAACAGACAGTTACAATTTCAGTCTTACGCTATGGGATTTAAGGCCCTGGATTCAGCAAAGCATATAAGCACTGTTGGCTGAACAGAGAAGGAAATAAGCACGTGTTTAACTTTAAGCGCAGATTTAAGTGCTTTGTTGAATCTGGGCCTAGAGGAGGAGAAGGATGAAGAGATAGCTATAAAGCCGGAGAGTACAGTACAATACATAACAGTAAACCCAGCCACTGTGTGGCTCCGAAATTAAACAGAGAGTTAGAGGAGTTTGATAAATGATGTAAACAAAACTAGGAATCAGAACACACATCCTTTAAGAGTTTAGCCCTTACCCGCCTCAGTGTTTTAAGATAACTGCTTGTGTGCCCATATTCTCTGAGCACAGCACAGGACACAAAACCTAACAGAAACCGCTGTGAAGTGTAGGTTTGTGTATTGTTCTGTCAGCAAGGCAATCAATGCAAAATACCCCGAAATAAGGGGGAAAAAAAGATGGGCTAAGGCAGGAGACTGCGATTCAGGAATCTGAGTTCTCAGCAATGCGACAGACTCCCTGCAAGACCCCGGGCAAGTCATTTGGTCTCTCTGTGCCTCAGTTCCTTGTCTGTACAATGAGGGTTATGTTACAGCCCATTTCCCATCCTTTGTTTGTCTGGATTATTTAAACTGTGAACTCCTCAGGGTAGGGATTGGCTCTTAAGGTACGTTGGCACAGCGCCCAGCAGTGGGGCCCTGATGTCAGCTGGGGTCTCTGGGTATGACCTCAACACTGCTAAAGAAAGCCATTAGACAGTCTTACCTGAGCATCCTTTCATTGGCCTCTTCTTCCACATCATCTGAACTGCAGGGGACAACGCCGAAGGAGCCTAAAGGCTGGCGTGTAATAGGGAAAGCAGCCTGCTTTGAAGAGAAGCCAACTATGGCAGGAGTGTCCTTGAGCACAGAAGAAAAAGGAAGACATGTGGCTGTGCAAGAAACAGACAGGTTAACCACCTCAACGGCCTTTCGGCTCTCCAGTGCCAACCCCTCTGTGGAAACAGAGTGAAACCCGGCGGTGCCGTTAGCCACGAGCCGACGGTCCACACTGTCTGGTTCCTGAGGATATTTGGCACAATAAGACCCTGCAGCAGTATCCCCCAGTGCAGATGCTTCGTCGAGTTCGATTTCTTGTAAACCCTGCATTTCTTCACATGACATCAGGGTTTCGCTGGCGACGGGGCTACCACATTCTCCTCTCGTTGAACCGAATTCAGTTGATGTCTCTGATGAGGCTGGAACAGTGTAGCAAAAATCCGGTACCTGGCTCAGGCCACGGGAGAAATTCTCCAGGTCTGGTATGGTAATGCTGGAATAAAAGTCTTGATCTATTTTCAAACCTGCAGGTACAGGTTTAAGTGCACCTTTCAGATTCTCACGACATGCACCGCACTGCATGCTACTGGGGTCCGAGTATCTGGCCACGCTCGGTGTTTCCAAGCTGCACTCTTCGTTTCTCTGCACTGCCTGGCATTCAGAGATATCCCATCTGTGCTGCTTTAGATTTACAGGTGGTCCTGCATGTTCCAAACTACAATCTCTTTCTGCAAAACCTTCCTTATCTTCCATTTCTTCTGGCAGCTCAGCGCTGTTGTTGCCTTGTTTGACAGCAGCGCTAGGATGCTCTCCTGTGGCAATATCTGGTTCTGATAGCTCACTTTCCCTGGCAGTCTGATAGTCCGAAAAGTTCCCTGCTATTTCTAGGCTTCTGCACGTTACTTCCATGTAGCTTTTCACAGGCCCTTCTGCAACTTCCAAGGTTGCCTTGTTGCATTTGGAAAGCTCTACGGTGTCTGTTGAGTCCTCCGGGCTGCTGATCTGCGGTGCAGAAACAGATTTGGTCAGCTTTGTAAGTTCTACTTCCCTCTCTTCTTCCTCAAACGGCAATGAGCTGATTGATGTCAGCGATGCTTGGATCCCACTGGGCAAGCTTGTATTGCTTTCTGTTTGCCCACCCTCTAGGGAGTTTCTGTGGATGGTGTGCCTCCGTACCAGCTGCAGCAGCATATCACGGTCACTGGGCAGCTCCAAAGCCCGGCTACGTGCATCGGACCAAGCCACCGAACTGGGTTCACTTTCAATGCCTGAGTCGGATATTATTGACGAAGATCTCTTTATGACCCCCGATGTCAGGCTAAACTCTTCGCATTCCTCGGCTCTTTGCTCCTTCACAAATGATTTCACCTCCAGGGCGTCTTTTGTAGCCTGGGTTAATAAATCAAAAGTACTGAGTGGTAATGCTTTCAAAACTGGCAACAGAGCCTTGTTGTCTTGATCTACTGTTTTTTCAAGACTGTTTAGTTCATTCAATGCATGTTCATCTGAAGTGAGAATATTTTCATAATTAAAAGTTTTTGCTGCTTTACTTAACTCAGAGCTGTCTAATAGGCCACTAGTTCTACTGTCGCCCAGAGCACTAATGATTAATATGGGTTCACTTTTGTGGGAATCCTTATTGCTAGGTTTCATATCCACACATGTAACACCCATAACAAGTCTATTGTCTTTTAATGAAAGATCCACTGATGTTTGAAAGTCTTCGGCTTTGTGTTTTAAAAGGCCCGGTCCCAAGCCAGAAACAATTTCCTTACTTGAAACTGACATATTTTCATGGGATACATCCATTTTCCTTTGGACTGCCTTGTTGACTGTAATAGCCTGAGAAGTAGAGTGCTGGGTCAAAGATTTAGCCATATAAGCATCAGCTGCAGTATCGCTGTAGATACAGGAGGCATTCCCAGCTATTTTATCTGTATGTATTAACAGAGTATCATTCCTGAAATCTCCCTTTGCTAATGCAATGTCATTATTTGATGCAAGCGCCTCCTTAGTGTTTATTAAGTCCATTTGTGTACCGTTCATCTCAGGAACCTCAAGAGCTGGGAAAACATCCACACTTTGACCTGAAAGAAAAAAAATGTTAATGACTTATACAAGGAATCAAAAAAATTGTAGGTGATTATACACACACCCACACCCTCCCAGGCACACCCCATTCATAGACATGCCTGATCAACAGTCTTTACTCTGCATTCACTATTAACTGTTATGCTCAGTACATGGTTAAATTAAAATCACTTAAAGCTCTGAGTGCTAAGTACCTTCAAAAATCAGGCAACTTAGATGCCCTAAAACTAGTGGATGCGCTTGGAAATTTGGCCCTATATTCTCATTACAGTGTGATCACTTGTAACCTAGATATTGTTTAAAAAAATATTCCTGTTAAATACTTGAGAAAAAAGTCGAGGAAAACTGAGAATCACAGATATCTTTTTGTAAAATAAAATCACAGATCTTATAACCTTATTAAAAAAGTATTAATGACAATAAATAGCTTCCTTTATAACTTCTCTAGATTTCATGTTCCAATAAGTCATAGATGAAATATTTTATAGAGCAGTGATTCCCAAACTGGGGTTCATGAGCCCCTGGGAGTTTACAAAATGTAACAGGGGGTTCTCGGGAAAAAATTCCCTAATGGTGGACAGAGCTGTCCCTAGGAACCCCATGCAGCACAGGGTCAGCAGCCTGGAGCCCCTGGACTTCCAAGAGCTAAGCAGATCAAAGCAAGCATCTCTATCACCCTGAGGAGATTTAAACTTCAAGATTCCTTATAAGAAATGGAAAGGGAGGTGGATACTTTTTGCTGTTTTTAAACTTAAATAGGCTGCTAGTCTTGTTTTAAAAATGATTACGAAGAACAGCTTTAAGCTTTGTTGTAACATGTTATTTGCCTGGACTGCTCAAGACCTGAATGTTTGTGTAGGAGTGGGCTTCTTAAACCCCGTCTTGCTGTTTCACATCTGATACTCCTTGATTAAACATACTAGCCTTGTCTTATAGCAGCCTTGTTCAAAGTGATACAAGGGACAAAAGTGAGCTCTTGGAAGCATGTTGCTGTTTTCATAATGTAATAAAATACTATACTGATAAATAATAACAAATAGCGTGTAATAAGGATGTCATAAAAACAAATTTTATATTTCCAAGATCAAGGCTTTTATAATTTATATTCCAGTAAAGGAGAAAATTCCTGGAAATATTCATTTTAAGGTGGGGATTCGTGAGACTTGACATTTTAGTGAAAGGGGTTCATGGGTTGTTAAAGTTTGGGAACCACTGTAATAGAGGATTTTCCCACCACTAGATGTCACTCTAATAATGAAAACCACCACCTCATTTTTCCTTTATGGCTGAAATGAAAACACCATTGGTGTTTGTTTCAGATTTTACCTCCAGTTCTTGGAATTAAACTGTTAATCTTAAAAAAACCCAAACAAACAAAAAAAACCCACCTCATAGAAAGAAAATGTCTAAGTAACAGGAAGCATATACACTATAATCTACTGAAACAACAGGGGACATTAGGTACCATAAGCAGAAACATGTTGAAACCTGACCAGAAAACACACCCCTAACTTGGGTTAGAAGTTCCACAGGATCTTTATTGACCAAAAGTAGCAGGGAAAACCTTGGTTTTAGGCCTCATTTTAAAGATGGAAAGTGGAGCAGCCATAGATCCCTCTAACTCCACGCTGGAGGACTGGTTCAGGACTGTTTAAGGCAGAGGTGGGAAACACTTTGGCCCAAGGGCCACATCGAAAGTGCGGAATTGTATGGTGGATTGCGTAGGGAAGGCTGTGCCTTCTCAAACAGCCTGGCCCCCTCGCTGCCCCCCTCAAAACCCCCGACCCATCCAAACTCCCTGCTCCTTGTCCCCTGACCGCCCCCTCCCAGGACCCCTAACTGTCCTGCAGAACCCCATCCCCATCCAACCCCCCACAGCTCCCTGTCTCTTGACTGCCCCGACCCCTATCCACACCCCTGCTCCCAGACAGGCCCCCAGGGACTCCCACCCCTATCCAACCCCTCTGCTCCCTGTCCCCTGACTGCCCCCACAGAACCTCTGCCCCATCCAACCCCTCCCCCCGGCTTCCTGTCCCTTGCTGCCCCAACCCCTATCCACACTCCAGGCCCCTGACAGCCCCCTTGACTCCCATGCCCTATCCAACCTCACCTGTTTCCTATCCCCTTAGTATTCCTGAGATCCCCTGCCTCTTATCCAACCTCCCCTCTTCCTGCCCCCTTACCATGCCACTCAAAGCAGCAGGAGCTCGCAGGCCAGCCAGAGCCAGCCATGCCAACTGTGCTGCCCAGGAGGACCGGTGGGCCAGAGTGCTAGCCGTGGGGCGCACTGTGGGGCAGGGGTAACAGCCAGGAGTGGCTGGGGGTAATCTCCCTGGCTGAGAGCTCAGGGGCCGGGCAGGACGGTCCCGCGGGCTGGATGTGGCTCGCGGGCCGTAGTTTGCCCACCCCTGGTCTCAGGGTATGTGACCCTACCGACCCACCCACACCACCTCTTGCAAGCTTCCAGGAGCAGCCCTGCCCCAGCATTGCCCATGAGATGCGCTGAGGGCACAGCCCGAGGGGCATTACTCACTTTTGTATGGAAAGTCCACATATCTGTCTTCAAAAATGACAGGGACCGTGTTCCCATCCCCGTCAATGTCCAAGCATTCGGCCGGCAGAGGGGGCAGGCTGGTGAGGTACTCGGAATTCCGAACGTCTGTAGAAATCTGGCTGTGACTTTGGATCCTGAGAGCAAGACACAGAGGGAATCAAGTGTGGGATGAGTTACTGTGTAGACTCGCCACCATTCACCTTATCTAGTCAGCAAAACAGATTGAGTATGGCCAAAGCACCAGCCAATGCTTTGAAATACAGGTGGCACCAAAAATTAGGTGCCTAAATCCCATGGGCTAGTATTCAGAAGTGCTGAGCAACCACATCTATGGGAGGGGAAGAGCGCTGCGGAGCAAACAGGAGGGAGGTGTTTGGCATCTGACAGGACTAGACCCAGACATGCTGAACATGATAAAACATTAGTATTGTACACTTCATAATTTATATCGAGCCTGTCTGCTGAGCTGAGTAGGGTGACCAGAGGTCCCGATTTTATAGGGACAGTCCCAATTTTGGGGTCTTTTTCTTATATAGGCTCCTACTGCTCCTCATCCCCTGTCATGATTTTTCACACTTGCTGTCTGGTCACCCTAGATCTGAGTGAATTTGCAAGAAGCCTTTTCTTGTGGTGCCACCACACCTTTGCAGCCTTCTGTGCTCTTCTTACTGCTGCAGGACCTCCTCCCTTCTAGCAACTCCTAGGGAGGAAGCCACTCCAGAAGGGATAGGTCAGTGCTCCCTCTTGGATATACAGAGAGAGGGGTGCACCTTGTGACATTACAAGGGATGCTTCCCATGTATACCCTATAACAAAAGAGAGTCCCCTGCCTACACTAGCAAGACCAAGTACTGTCCCCTGAGAGATTTTTTACCCCAGCTCCCTAAATGGCCCCCTCAGGGACTGAACTCACAATGCTGGGTTTAACAGGCTCAAACCACTGAGATATCTCTCCTCCCTCCCCCTTTTCACAATTCCCCTCACTGCAGAACTCTTCTAAAACCACAACATTTTCACGAATCTTTCATCTAAGTAGTTCCTGCCGTTCAATAGCATCAGCCCAGAGCGCCTGCTTTTCAACTAACTTGATTAATAAAAATAACTGCCCCCTGCTCCATGGCTAACATCCCTGATCTTGTTTGTGAGCAGGTATTTCCTCCTCTCAGCCTAGTTTTCTGCAGAACGTGCCTGGCGCTCCCTTAACATTTCCCCAGACAGTGCCTAGTTTCCTCATCTTTTATTATTTTTGTTGCTTTCCTCTGAACTCGTCTCTAAAGGACCTAAGGAGTGGAATCCTGCCTGTAGTCAACTCCATGTAACCAGCTGAAGGCAGCAGGGTTGTTCAGGTATAACCGAGGGCAGAATTTGGCTCTAAGCATTTTTTAAAATCATGGGGGATCCCAATTCTGTTCCCCATTTGGGGCCTAAGCAGAAGCGTCAAACAGAGGGAAATAATTACCTTGCTTGTTATCCATAACACACGTCTTTGTATGCAGCCCAGTGCCAGATTTATTTTCTCTGACAGTCTTCCATTGCTAATTCTGAAGCAATTTATCATCCACTCTTAGCCCCACTATTACCAGCAACCAACCCAGCATTCTGCCCATTCTGAGCGGTCACCTTCTGAACTGCATCACCCAGTTCCAGGGCTCAAAGAATCATAGAATAGAATCATAGAATATCGGGGTTGAAAGGGACCTCAGGAGGTCATCTAGTCCAACCTCCTGCTCAAAGCAGGACCAATCCCAACTAAATCATCCCAGCCAGGGCTTTGTCAAGCCTGACCTTAAAAACCTCGAAGGAAGGAGATTCCACCACTTCCCTAGGTAACCCATTCCAGTGCTTCACCAGCCTTCTAGTGAAATAGTTTTTCCTCATATCCAACCTAGACCTCCCCCACTGCAACTTGAGACCATTACTTCTTGTTCCGTCATCTGGTACCACTGAGAACAGTCTAGATCCATCCTCTTTGGAACCCCCTTTCAGGTAGTTGAAAGCAGCTATCAAATCTCCCCTCAGTCTTCTCTTCTGTAGACTATACAATCCCAGTTCTCTCAGCTGCTCCTCATAAGTCATGTGGTCCAGGCCCCTAACCATTTTTGTGGCCCTCCTCTGGACTCTTTCCAATTTTTCCACATCCTTCTTGTAGTGTGGGCCCCAAAACTGGACACAGTACTCCAGATGAGGCCTCACCAATGTCACTCATGTTCAAGGCCAAGTGTTAACCGCTGATGAATGCTTCAGGGCTCTGTCCTGTCTGCCTTCCCAGATTCTCCCAGCACTACCATGGCTGTACCCAAGAGAGTTTCACCCACTTGGGGAGAGTGGGGAGGAGAAAAGAGTTTTTATGACCATTTGGCACTTTGTGCAGCCTCAGTGCTGGATTTCAGCCAGAGTTTCCATCATGCTTTAGATCACAAGCCTTAAAAAACCCACGTGCCTATCACAGGTGTCTGAAGATTACAACTCTCTGGGGCCTGATCTGGATCTTGCATTGTATAATTTTTTACCTTGACTTCCATGGATTTACACTGCAATGAGATTAAAATAGACCCAATGTCTTCTGTATGGAGTACACATACCCACTGAAGAGCAAAGAGGAAAGGCATGGATTTACACCAGAAAGGATAACGGGGAGGCATGGGGTCTGGACCACAAGGAGTTTTAAGGGACCACATGCTTGCGGGGCCCAAGTGCCAGGGATAGGAGATAAAACAAATTACTTACAGGCTTTCCTGAAAAGTCAGCACAGCTAGCTTTTGGTGCTCAGCATAAAAGAATGCTTCTGCGAATCTTCTTACCTGGGTATGAAACACAAAGGTTACACGTTAAAGCCTTTTAAAGACACCGAGTGCATGCAAGCCTGCTACAGCTGCTTTGCACCACTCTGGTGACAGAAGGAAGCTAGAAACCCAGGTTGCTCCGCCAATTCAGCTGGGTTTCTGCTTTGTTTTGCTGGAAGCAGCCAGTGTCTCTGAGTGACTATGGCCTGAGATGTTCAAAGTCTCTTAGGATTGAAGACACGGCCCTTGGAAATATTTCGGAATCTGTTCCAATGTACCTGCTGTGTCTTTGTTTAGAAGTAGCATATCTGCTGAATTTAACAGTTCTCTCTGCAACTTTAAAACTGGGGTCGCTAATTCCCTTCCCCGGCAGCTGACATGGCAGTACCGCAGTTACTAAATGAGGAAAGTCAGCAATCAATGGTCTCTTCTGCACAAAGGTATACAGCAACTTCCATTCTTACACATGATCACAGAGGGGAAAAAACCCTACATTATCAGAAACACATACATGTGTGGCATGAGATCGGCAAATTAAAGTTTTCCAAATTTTTGCAGGGACATTATACAAAACCATTCAGCAATGACAATGAGGAGTCCCTGTGGCACGTTAGAGACTAACAAATTTATTTGGGCATAAGCTTTCATGGGCTAAAACCCACTTCATCAGATGCATGGAGTGGAACATACAGTAGAGAGGTATAAATACACAGCATATGAAAAAATGGGAGTTGCCCTACCGAGTGAGGGGTCAGTGCTAATGAGCCGATTCAATTGAAGTTGGAAGTAGGTAATTCTCAACAGTTGACATGAAGGAGTGGAAGTCATTTTTGTAGTGTTAATGTAAATACGGTGCCCCATTTCAAACAGTTTACAGGAAGGTGTGAGTATTTAGCAAGGGGAAATTAGTTTTTGTAAAAACAATAGAGTACTTGTGGGACCTTAGACACTAACAAACTGATTTAATTTCTGTAGTGATGCATCCACTCCCAGTCTCTATTCAGGCTTGATTTGATGGTGTCCAGTTTGCAAATTAATTCCAGTTCTGCAGTTTCTCATTCGAGTCTGTTTCTGAAGTTTTTTTGCTGAAGAATGGCCACTTTTAGATCTATTATTGAGTGACTGGGGAGACTGAAGTGTTCTCCTACTGGTTTTTGAATGTTGTAAGTCTTGATGTCAGATTTGTGTCCATTTATTCTTTTGCATAGAGACTGTCCGGTCTGGCCAATGTATATTGCAAAGGGGCATTGCTGGCACATGATGGCATATATCACATTGGTATTGTATCACATATTGTCACAGCAGTGGACAATTGATTGCAAAATAGCTGCAGGTTTGAAATGATTTGCAGATCACTTAGTATGAAAAAAATACACTCCTAAAGAACTTGGCACTCCTACATGCTCAAAAATAGGCTTTGAACTTCTATGCACTCCAACAAGTTATGTAATCAAATCAAGTAATCTGTTAAGACTCTAGTCCTTATGTTACTGTTCTTATTTGTAAAATATAGCATTGTAGAATGGCAGCAAAAGCATACAAACAAACTTACAACATCCCCCTAAACCTCCAAACTGTGTTCTGACAAATGGTCTTTCAAAAATAATAGATTGGCATTGCTTGAAAAAGGCCTTTTAATAACAATAATACCTTACGTCTGAGGCTCTCAAACTGCTTCATGTAGCAGGTAGCCAAGACCACATATATTTTAATGAAAGCTGAGCACGTACAGATCAACTAGGACGACCAGATGTCCCAATTTTATAGAGACAGTCCTGATTTTGGGGGGCTTTTTCTTATATAGGCACCTATTACCCCCCACCCCCTCTCGATTTTTCACACTTGCCCTCTGGTCACCCTATGATCAAGTAACTTGCCAAAGAATCCCAGTTCCTTCCTCTAGCTATTCGGCCATGCTGCTTTTTTAGCTTAGGTGCTACGATGACGGTACCTTCTGCTTCCTATCCATATCCCTCTGAAGGAGTTAGATAATAAAGTCCTGATCTGAAGCACTGCATTTGAGCACGTGCTTCCTTAAGCAGGCAAGTAGTCCCACTGATGTCAATGTTAAAGCTAAGCTAAGTTTCCAGTGGCAGCTGTGTCAAAGGAGTTATGAAGAGATTTTTTTCAGTGATTTGACCCTGTGATGGTTCTGTTTTTTCAGATGAATTTCCATGCTTTGTGACCATCCAGGCACTGTGGGAAATCAAATCTTTTCCACGACTGACTCATTTGGTATTTTGATATTTAAAATATACTCATATTTCTGTATAGTGCCAGTTTTCTATAAAGGCCAGGTCTTCTTTTCCATTGTGGTTGAGGGTTTTCCAAATCTCAAGCCCACAACATCTGGGATCTACCCAAAAGCCAGGACACTGATAAGGTGGCAAAGGATGGTCAGAGGTACAGTCCTGAAATGCAGCTCTTGTATAGGACAGTAGCCTGTTTGTAAATCCATGTCACTAAGGCCTCAAATTGAAATCCACACCAAAGCCCTGACCCAGCGAGCTAAATGGGAGGACCTCTGCGCCCACACAGAGCCCTGCTGAAGTCTAAGGGTACAGCTAAAGTAGCACTTGATGTATCAGGGATTGATTTATTGCGTCTCATCTAGACGCGCTAAATCGATCCCCGAATCGACACCTGTACTCCACTTTGGCAGGAGGCGTAAGCAGAGTCGGCAGGGGAGTGGCCGTGGTCAACCCGCCGCCATGGGGACAGCCAGGTAAGTTGACCTAAGGTATTTTGACTTCAGCTACGCTATTTGCATAGCTGAAGTTGCATATCTTAGGTCGACCCCCCACACCACCCCATAGTGTAGTCCAGCCCTAAGACATGAATCTGCCCAGGCAGAACAACTTATAGTATTGAGGCTAAAATATGCAGCTAATTCAGTTTGCAAACTGCTCAAAGAAAGGACCTTCCCTTTATACTTGTCTGAGAAGTGCCAACAACAATTCTGGTGCTATTGTAACAACAACTTATTAATGATTATTGTTAACAGGCCCCACCAAGGAATGTAGTTTGTACTGAGAGTCTATGAGGTTGTTGAAACAAAATTATAAAAGCAGACCCTGGTCTCCCTGTTTCGTCATTTCTTGCAGATTGTGGAGATCAACCAGGATCTCTCAGAGCTTTGCACTCCAGGTTCCACCATACTTTCCTCTTGGCATGATGCTATCCAGCTGGAAAACCTGGCTACCACTGCAAGGTGAGGACAGAACAGGTTACAAGGTCCCCACTTGCTCCTATTGGTTGAACTAGGATTTGATAGTTGAAGGAATTATTTCAAAACCATTATTTGCTAGGCATAAAATCCCCCCTTCCCCCCATGCACTGAGCCAGCACAATGACTTAGGCATCACTTAAGTGGTAGGTAGGCTTTGGGCTGGTTCTTTGCATGGGGGTGAATTTCACACAGTGACTCTAATTAGGGCACACTCTGGATGCATCTTTGATTTCTTCCTATCAGGTTGGTATTTCCACTGCTGAATGAATTTTTAGCATTACCCTTAGCGTGTGATGCTCCTGAGTAAGATAGGCTGTGACTTCTGGGTGGAGTGTCACCGTCTCCAGGAACTGGGTCCATAGTGCCAAAATGTGGGAGCAAAGCCAGGCTAGGTCCTTGCTTACTTGCTCTGCTATCTTCTCTGGATTGTTCAACATCTGGAGGGGGGGGGAAGATGTTTGGAGATTAGGTCAATGGCATTAATTAGGACATGTGATTAAGTCCCCTTAAAAAAAAATGATCCTCAGACCTGGGCTGGCTGCTGTTTTCCTATCAATTACTTTATCCCAGATCAGGCAGTTACTATACAATTATTTCAGCACGGGTATTTCAGCACACATTAAGATGGAGACCTAAGGGAAGCGGGGGAGTGGGCACAATCCAGCCTTAGCCCATATTTTTCATTGCAGGTAAAAAGTAAATGAATGAAGCCAATTGGTTGTTGGTTACAAAATATTCACTAGATGGCGCTGCTTGCTTTGGAATACAAAATGATGCTCCCTGTTCTGTAGACTTGGTGATGTTTGATTAGAGCAACATCTCTTTGTCGCAGGTCACAGCGCAGCACTAGCTGGGTGACTTTTTAAAAAAAGTCTAATTCCCAGTACAGTAAGAAAAAAAAATCCTTCACACAATAAAAATACTCAGGGTCACCTAATGAAATTCATAGGCAGCAGATTAAAAACAAACAAAAGGAAGTACTTTTTCACACAATGCACAGTTAACCTGTGGAACTTATTGCCAGGGGACGCTGTGAAAGACAGAAGTATAACTGGGCTCAGAAAAAGAATTAAATAAGTTGGTGGAGGACAGGTCCATCAATGGCTATTAGCCAAGATGGTCAGGGATGGAGCCCCATGCTCGAGGTGTCCCTAAATTTCCAACTGCCAGAAGCATCTGGCACTGGCCACTATCACAAATAGGATAGTGAGCTAGATGGACCTTGGTCTGAGCCAATATGGCCATTTTTATGTTCTTACGTGTATTTTCTCCTTTCTCTACTGCACTTGAAGAAGAGTGAGAAACAGATACAAGGCTATAGAGCTCTCTTTTATAATTCTACTGGTATTTATGCGCTCCAACCTCTATAGCATATAGTAGCAGTAGAATCCACAGACAGTAATTATGTTTTATGGTAAATGTGTTAGTACAGCCTTGCTACAATTGGGCCCTGATCCATGTCTCGGGTCTCTCGGTAATATAAATTAATAACAATATTAATAATAATACAAGTTACCCCTTAAAAAAAATTAAACAAAACAAGCCAACAAAAAAGTCTCTTGGCCAGCCACAGTCCCTTTTCACCATAGCGCCACAATGAATCCTGAGTTCCTGCTTGACTTTTATCCAGTCCGTACGCAGGCAAACTCCCAAGGCTAGTGGCGTTGAAATCTAAATCACAATTAAAAGTAAATCCTTGTGTGGATACGTGTGCATGTAACTGTGGGTATCCTGACTGTACTTATATTGCCCTCCCAGCTGTAGTCCTGATTACGCAATCTGTTCAGTGTGGGCAACCTCCCACACCAATTCAAATAGTGAAATCAAAGGGGCCAATGGGGTAGTGGCATCTGCCCGCCTGGTGCTCATTGCAGGATCAGGACCTGATTTTGTATAACTGATCCCTCTTGCTTAGGAGAAGAAATAACTTGCACTGTCAGCAATGCTATTTACTTTAAATTTTAAGCATTATCAACTAAGTTATTGCATCAGTTGTAATGAAGGCCTGGAGAGCAAGCTTCAAAGGAGAAGCTGCATTAATACCTAGGGTTATTAAATAGCATGATGGTTATTTTTCCAGCTCATTGGCTCTTGACCTTTTGAGCAGGCTTGAGATAACTGGAAAGGTCAGTGTCCAGCTCTAATTTTGATGTTCTTGCTGTATAACAACAGTGGGTCATACAAACGGAGAGCTAGGCAGGTATCAGAGAAACCACAGAATCCTAGAATATCAGGGTTGGAAGGGACCTCAGGAGGTCATCTAGTCCAACCCCCTGCTCAAAGCAGGACCAATCCCCAACTAAATCAATCAAATCCTGGGAAGTAGCCATTCAGTTTGTGTTAGGTACTCAGCCCTTCTCAGGATTCAGCCCATGAGTAGGGCTGAGAAGGACCCTCCAGTTCCAAGTCCCTCCCAATTCATCTGAATTCTGCAATATTCATTCATTTGGAACTTCCAGAGGAGCCCAGGGAAGTCTGGGATCCACAGTATTATTGCCCAACATTCACATCATGAGTGATTGCCAAAATCATACTACTGCCTTAAAAAACAGAAGATTTTTTTAAGTAACAATAAATGTTGGGGTTCTTTTATTTGCCTTCTAGTTTCTGAACCTTCAGCGTGCACTTGGGTCATATTTTCAAACTTTTCTCTGCAACCAGGAGGGTTAGACTCACATCACAGACCATTACATCTCACTCAGTTACCCCTTCCTTGAGCCCAATAACTTGTGTTTGGCTAAAGCACAGCTTCTAGAAATGTGTATGGTCTGATCTTACATCAAGAGATGAATAATCTACTACCTTCCTTGACCGTTTGTTCCAAAGATTAATTACCCTCACTGTAAAAAAATAAAATAGTATATCTTATTGCTAGTAGAAATTTGTCTGGTTTTGGCTTCCACCCATTGGTTCCTGTTATGCCTTTCTCCACAACATTAAAGAACCCTTTAGTACCCAACATTTTCTCTCCAAGAAGGAATTTATACACTGTAATCAAAGTCAGGTCTCAATCTTCTTGTTGATAAACTAACCAGATTGAGTGTTATGTCTTTCACTATACGGCATTTTTTCCAGCTCTTGAATAATGTTTGTGGCTCTTTCCTGCACCGTCTCTTGTTTTTCAACATCCTTTCCAAAATGTGCACACCAGAACTGCATGCAGTAGTCCAGTTTTGGTCTCACCAATGCTGTATTCAGAGAGGTAAAATCACCTCCTTATACCAACTCACTACTTCCCTATTTATACTTCTATTTAACTTTAGGCACCCATGTTCCCTATTTATACACCTAAATAACTTTAGACATCAATGTTTGGCCCTACATATCTTGCGCTCGATCAGCAGTAGACCATACATTATAACCCAGGAGTCGGTAGCTCCCATCCCTATGCTCAGTCCATTTAACTAGGCTGATCTCTGGGGCTTGTTAAAACAGTCCAGCCAGTGATTTGATGGCAACGGAGGAGACCCAATGTGCATTGGCTGTCATAGTGCAAGAAACGTTTGTTTGACTGGTTGCTGACACTGAACTTGCTTCCCCCAAGTGAGTTGTCTGAGTGAGTTCGGAAAGTGTGTGAACATATTGATTCTGCTAAAGAAAATACCTGCAGCTCGGTACAAAGTTGAGATAGTGTATCTTCCACAGCTAGCTCCGCTGGGGGCACAAAAAGAAAAACCAAGTATGAGAAAAGTAGAAGCGACACATTAACTCATAACTGTCATTCAACCCCCTACGCTCCACCCTCCACTGGCAAGAGTCTCCTTGGCTCTGCACCCAAGATATCTGATCCAAAGCCCCCCTCTTTCCTTAATAGTCAAATCCTGCTCACTTTACTCCAGCAGCTATCCTCAGTGAAGCTCAATGGGACACTTGCCTCAAAAAAGCGTGCAGGATTTGGCTCTTCCTATAGGGGACTCCCAGTGGTATAAGCAGCAGCGTGACTCAGAAAAGGAGCATGCACATTACGAAATGCCCTACCCCTTTTCCAGCAAGCAACTGTGTTAGGGCTAGTGCTGGGGCAGACCCCAGCCTCCATTGGGGTCAGTATTATTGGCAGTGCTCAACGCTGCACCAGAGGCACCCAGCACCTTGCTGGATTATGTCCTTTATTTACTTTATAATGCAAGACAACACAGTAACGAAGTGGAAGCTGCTAAATGCCCTGGCAAAAGCCTTCCAGGGCAGCAAACGCTTCAGCCAATGGCCCTATACTTTGTTTCTTCCCCAATATCTGAGCAATGAGGCAAGCCAGGCTTGTAAGCCTTTATGCAGCTCTGGATCTGAAATCTGTCAGCTCTTTGGGGCAGAGACTGTACGTTCCTCTGTGTCTGGAAAGCCCCTTGTACCTGTTGGGCCCTGCCACAGTGTCAGGAACAAATCCTATATTTGGAACATGTGCATTCATTTCCTTTTCTGCATCTGTGCTCGGTGGTCTCAACTGAAATGTTTGCTTTGGGGCCTTAGTGTAGACCTAGCTTTTATAGCTTGCAACTGTCAAGCGAGATGGCCCCAGGAAAGTGTCTTGCAGCAGTTATGCCCCACCAAGTGTGGATCAAAGAGACATTCTGCAAAACTTCATAAAAACGGGAGATCTGGAACGAAACCTCGGGCACTTTGGGTTGCGGAATTTGCAGGGAGGAGCCATCACTAATAAT
>ML677383.1:7300845-7510570 GCA_007922305.1 Dermatemys mawii
TCAGAAATCTAATATGGCCCTCATTTCGAAAAGTTTGGAGACCCCTGTTCTGGTTCATGCTTCAGTCCAGACTCATGCATTTGCACTCTTGGTTTCTCAGGCTTGCTCCAGACCTAAAATGTAGGCTGACATTGCTATGCTGGTCTGGGAATTGAAAAATCCACCCCCTTGACCAATGTTGCTATACCGACCTAACCCACAGCGTAGACACACCCAAATCAATGGAAGAACACTTCTGTTGACATAGCTACCCTCAGCTGGAGAGGTGTTATTCCTACACCAATGGAAAAAACCCTTTCTTCAGTGGAGGCTTTGTCCACACTAGGGGGCTGTGCTGGCATAGCTGTGGCAATGTATCTGGTATAATCCCTGTAGTATAGACATATCCTTAATGTGGAAACTGGATCATTACATTTTTTTATGTACAGAGCATGGGCCTAATCAGCGCCCACTGAAGTCAATGAAAAAACTCTTAATGACTGTAACAGGCTTTTGATCAGGTCCCAAAGTCCTTGAACCTGCAATCAGATATTTTAGACTTGTAAATGAGAATGGAGAATGTCATTCCTAAGTGGCTAAACAGTTATATTTGTATTTACAGCAAGTGTGTGTGCAAATGAAATGCATATTTATGCATCATAGACTGTCTGAAAATATGGCCCATGGGGTGCAGAAATGTAATCAGTATGTGCTTTGGATCTTTTTATATTTATGATTGATGAAACACACAAGAAGCAATATCCCCTTGTACCTTCCAACTTCCAAACCAGCCAATGTGTGGTACAAATAATAGCTACATGTGATCAATAACCAAAATGCATGACACCTGTGTTTTGTTGTCATGCGGTCACTGTCAGATTATAATAACTTCCAAGGACCAGATATGTTTATAGGGCTGTTTTCTCACTGTGTGAACGAAATCAACAGGTTATTTCATGCAGGTTATTTGAGGGAGGGGAACATGCGTCCCATATCAGTAAATGTAGCGGGACAGTGAGGTGGAACCAGCCCCAGTGTGGGATGTGCAGCATTATGTTTTATAGCTGACTGCTTTGATAGTACCTGCAAAATCAATGTGGAAGACATTCTTTCTTTTTTTAAAAGCCATTGGCCAGTGGAATGAGGCATGTCTCTCCCATCGGCTCTGCAACTCTAATATTGCCAGCTAATCTCATTTAAAAATATGTACACATGAAAGCACCAGCCATGCTTCCTAAATCCAAAGAAACAGGTTGGAAAACAGAGGCTGGCTTGGGGAGTTCGTCATTTCTAATTAATACTCAGTACCACTGCAAGTATGAGAGAGAACAAATTAATGAATGCAGCTCTGTAACCCTACAACTGTGCTAGGGCTTGAAGGTTTGGACTCAATAGCCTTACTAGTGCCTTAAAAGGTCTACAAAGCCATAGTGGCTTCTGCTTCAGGGGGAGACTCTATTAAACAGCTGAATTAGGGAGAAAAGCAGAATACACTTTAAAGAGCATGCAGTAATTATGCTATTATCAAGATGTCTGTGGTAAAAAGCAATGCATTCTAAATCAAAAATTTGAGATTATGTTCTAATAAAATTTGCCCTAAACTGAGTTTCCCCCCTCATTTGAAAAATATTTGCTCATGGGTTCTGTTGGTTTCTAAAGTTCTCCCACATCTGATAGGAACTAAGAATTGGTAGCTCATGGCTTTGAAAGGAAATCAAGTCCAGATATCATTCAATGAAACCATTTTTGGACACTTATAATAATGTATTCCTTCTGAACAGTAATGCGATCTTCAGCTAGTATAAATTGATTGCAGTAGAGCGATGATGATTTACATCAGTCTTGGCTCATGATCTGGCCCTGTCTCATGATTACCCTAAAATAAAGAACAAAAATAAAACCAGGGGAAAAAATCCCCTAAAATCCCACAACAAACTGGAAAACTTAGTTACTAAAAGGTCTGTTTAAAATGAGACCAGTCAGCGCTAAGAGATATAAAATGTCTGTTTTCTTACCTAACTTCAGCTGTGGCAAATCTGGAATCTCTTTCATTATGACGGTGTAGTACACATGAAGCCCTCTGTATGCATTCAAGAGCAGCAGACACAGGTCCTTATGCCATTTGTATGCATGCTGCATGCAGTTTTCAGAAGGGGCATAAAAGCTACCCTGGATAAGGAAATAGAAGAAAACAAATGCAAATTAAAATTTACGCTTTACTTTGGTGCTAGAGGTTTTTAAACTGTGAGTGTGAGATGCCCCATAGCCTTGCATCCTTTAGATCACATGTAGATCTTGATTTCCACTAGTCAGTGTACAAAGAACCACATCTCTGGTGTCACATATGAGGATGTCCAGTGCATGATGACTACTGATTCTTTCCTCAGGCATTAGCTCCTTTTCTACATCAGAAGCCAGAAGCCTGAGCTTGGGTCTGTCATATGAGGAAGCAATCGAGCAAATGAAAGTATGTTTAAACTCAGAAATCTCCAAAAGAGGGTGTGAAAAAGGAATCGTATTTTACACCTACCTATAGATGTAGGTAGTAGAGCTTGAGCAGGCGTTCACAATACTGTAACAAAGTCAAAGGGATACCCTCCATTTAAAATCAGAACCTGACTACAAATTTGCTGCCTGCAATTGTTCTGAGCACAGCCTAAGATTACTAGAACTGAAAGAAAAAAAGAAGATAAAAATGGTTCCCTGATTTTTTTCAGTTTGTTTACTTTGCGCCTTTGACAGCGCTTTGTAAGATAGTCAGTTTCAAGGTTTGCCCTGTGTAGTGAGCTAAACCCTGATCCTGCCCTTAGCTCTGGATTTCATAACAGAATTGAGGCCTGAAGAACTTTCCCCTGTTGTTTGTGTGGGTTTTTTTACCCAGAACCACATGAGAGAAACAACACTTTAAAGAAGGAATTCAGAAGCAGGTGCCCATTATTCAGATTGACATTATCCTTTTATGTCAGAAGGACCAAGAGCCCCAAACCAAACCCCGGTACCCAAACTTTCTTGACCACTAGTGAAGTTCAGATACTGACAGGGGTTAAAGTGGGCCGGTACGGTGTACTGATAAGAACCCGTACTGGCCGTATTCAGCCCACATTAAAGCCATCCCTGCCCCTTCCCGCCCCCCAAGGTTGGTGGCCCTGCTGGTAGGGTCTGTACCGGCAGGATCCCCGACGGGAAGCAAAAGGGACAGCGACGTTAAAGCGCTACCATGGCAAATAACCTTAAAGTGCTGCAGCGGCAGGGCTTTAACATCCCTGTCCCTTTCCTCCCTTCCCGCTGCCAATGGTGGGGGGTGTGTGTGTGTGTGACAGACAGCTACAGGCACTTACTGGGAGCCCCTTCCGACTGAGGCCCAAGCCAGCCCCAGCCTGGCCCCATATCAGTAAGGGCCTACAACTACTTTCACCCTGGATACTGATTTGCAGCTGGGCCTTCCTCCTACACTAAAGCGGCTGAATTACACACCACATCCTAACACTCCTGTGCTGAATATGGGCAAGTAGAATGGCCCAGTGGTACCTTTTCAACTCCAGTGCTTGATACTGACACAGTGAGGGATTCGGGTGTCAAGAAGCAGGCCAGTCCTGGCTCTGTTTGCACATGTCACACACTGAATTTCCACACTGTGCAGATTACTATCCACTTGCTATGTTCCCTGCTCACTGCAGAATGCAGTGGACACCACTGAACAGTCAACATTTCCCTGCAGGGACCACCTAGCAGTATCTGTGAAAGGACAGCAGTTTTCTGTGCTTAGAACAGGGGAGGGGATCTCAGATCCCACTTTCCCACACATGGCCTACAAGAGCTTCAATTTGGTGTTGTATTTTCCCAGGAGTTAGCTGGGATTTTGTAATGGACACAAGGCAAACAGTCTGTCTTGATGGGTAGGAAGACACTAACATGGGAGCCCAGGGGATCGGGGCTGATTTAAAGGGCCCGGTGCTCCAGCTGCTGCTGTCACAGCTCAGAGCCCTGGGCCCTTTAAATCAGGCCCAGATTTAAAGGGCACGGGGATTTAAAGACCCCACTTTTTCTGCTGCTGGGAGCCTCAGGCCCTTTAAATTGCAGCCTGGGGAAGCTGGTCCCCGGTACGGTGCACTGGATCTTGCTGATACGCCATACCGGGGCATACCGGCTTACTTGCACCTCTGATCCTAGCCCTACAACTGTCACCTGGTAGGTGGAACCTGCATTTGCACAGACCCCCATTGATTTCAATGTGGCTTTGTATGAGCACTGACTCCTGTGTGGACTCAGTCAGGGCCAGGAGGGCTCTTGTCCAACACTTGTATTTCTTGTTGGCAAATATCAGTCTCCATTACAAATCCCACCAGGGTGTCGCTGAATTGTGTATTAAATATTAGCTTTTAAATCCTGAAGGTTTGGAAGATCTGAGCACCCCACATTCACCACACAGTGTCCGGGGACCGTGGGGGAGGTGGAAAGGGGAAACAAAGGGAGAAAAGTTGCTGGGGGAGAATAAAAATGTGGAAGTGGATTGCTAAACTTTTTGGAGTCAAAAATATACCACTGCTCTCTTATTTAGGCAAAACCATTCTGATAAATAAATGCTATATTAAACACCAGAAGCATCTATTTGTGGTGCATTGTAATTTCACATTTTATATTCGTGATATATTAGATCTTACTTGCACAACAAGATGTTGTTTTAATGGATCTGTTTGCAGCCTCTCTTGATGTAAAACGTTGCTATAATGCAAAAATAATAAGAACCAGGAAAATGGAACAGCAGGTGGGATCACAAATGTGTGAGTTAAAGGCAGTGAAAATCTTTATCAGTTAACTCTGCTTTAATTACATTCATGTTGCATAGTTCTTAGGTGTTGTTTTCTTTTAAAATCCTAACATATTTTTCAAACTGATTTCATATAAATGATTAGATTCCCTGTGTCAGAGATCAGTTAATTCACTTTAGCTAAGCACTGGTTTCGTGAGAATGGTTCTTGCAGAGACCTATGTAATGCAAACAATGGAGAGGAGAAGCTATTTATAAAAATGTTGCTTGCTGGACAATATATTGGGCAGAATCTGGAGGTCACAGTACAGAGCAAGAGCCAGGAGACCTAGACTGACACCAAACCAGAAAGAATTAAGCAATTAGCAGGCTAAATGACAAAATTTCAACCTTTAAAAACATATTAGAAAAGTATATATAAATTGAAATTAGGGCCATTAGTTATAAATATTCTAACAGAGCCATATTAGACAGACTAGAGCTTGAAATGTAGACTTGTATTGTTAGAGAATTAGAAGATAGTGACTGTATTTGTCTGTGTTTACCCAGCTCTTGTCAGAGGTTAACAATGTAACAATGTTACTATACGCTATTGATTTAGAGATCAAAAAAGAATATTAACATTTAGATGAAACTTGGGTGTAATAATATAATTGGCTAGATTTCTCTTTGAAGTTTGTAATAAACTGTCTCTGAACAGCTGAAATGGTTAATTGCCTTATGCTGATCAATGCAACTAATTACCTATGTATACACTAGGAAATAGAATTGACTTCTAAGTCATAATGTACATTATCTATTCTTCATCCAATTAATGCCTGCTGCATTAACTACTGTCAAGAGGCTAATGCAGCCTGCCAGAGATCTATAAAAGAACTCTAGGGCCCCAATTCTGTATCTCAGAGCTGCTTAAGCTTGGTGAGGGGAACATTGAGTCGCAAGACCATGGTCTCCAGCTCTAAATCTGGATTGCCCTAGCACTTCTCATGGAAGAATGTATACAGACTGCACATGAACTGCCTATTTGGATTATAACCTACGGAACTGATTCTGAAAGAACCTTTCACAACTCAGCAGTTCACCATCTCTACTATGAACAGACCTAAGAACTTTATTCCTACCTGTATGTAGATAGGGGGACATCCCCCACTAAATAAATTTCAGGTTAGTTAATGAGAATTGGGTGTAAGCATGAACTTGGGTAAGATCTGAAATATTCATTGATCTGGTGGGTAATGTGTCCCTTGGGGATTGGTAGAACTGTATATACGATAAACAAGATTTTCAGTAATCCTCATCAGATTTCACTAGGCTGTCTGGGTGGGAGCCCAAGGCTGGATTGCTTTAATGGATTTTATGCTGTGGTAACCAGTCAGTATTATAGAAGCTGCTTGGTGGCTGGGTTGGTAAATCTAATTATTAGAATACCACCTCCCCTCCCCAGTTTGGAGGATCGTCTGCCCCATTCTTTGCAGTTTGTCCTGATTGAGTAATCTCATTGCGCCCCCTCCCCCGCAGAAACAGGCAGATTTTAATCCCAACTCTGCATTAGATCAGCTGTGGGACACTGGGTAAATCACTTGATCCAAATTTTCAGAAGTTATGCTAATTTTTGATCCTTCCATTCTTGTGTGTCCAACTCGAGTCACTCACAGGGGCCTGGTCGCTGACTCTGAGCCAACTCCACTATTTAGCAGTGCTGATCACCCAGAGTCCCCCTGGCTTGATAGGGACTTGTGGCTGCTTTTCAAAACATGGGTCTTCAGGTCACCTCCCCCTCTGGAAAATGGGGACAAGAAGAACACCCCCTCGTGCGGACTCTGCTTTAACTTCTTCGGGTGAACAGCACTGAGGAGGGTTTGATGCTCTCACAGAATATTTCGGATGAGTAAGAATTCAAAAATCCAATTAAAAATATCATAGGCTCAACAAGCCACTCTCTGACATTGAATCCATTTAATTTGATTCTGGACCAATTGTATAGTGTGGCTAACCTGCAGAGGCATCAGACAGCTGGAATCAAAGCCTGACTGAACTGCAATGTGAGAGGAGTTTAAATGTGATCCTGATAAAAGAAGAAACTACTGGCATGCAGCATTTGGCCATTTTTAAAAGAATTCCCTGTGATGTTAGGCTTTGGGAACATTTAAACTGTATATTCACTACATGCATGAGGAGTCTACATCACTGAGGAACCATGGCCCTATTGTATCTCCTTGGCATCACTAAACCTGCTCCCTCACTTGATCCTCCCCTCAGAAAAGGGAATATGTTGGAATGAAGGGGATGTAGCCAGCATGTGGTAATTTTTTGTGACCCAATGCTGGCATAATCCTACCCATCACAACAGGACCTGGAATGACAGATGCACGTTAGAGCAGCCCTGCGACTGCTCTAACTTGCAGCAGGGGTAAAACTGGCCCTAGTTGTCCCCTCTTTGGGTGCTGTGTCAAGCACAGCTCTGGATCCGACCCAGACTGCAAGGCCATTGAGTTAAAAAATCTGATTAGTCATTAAAAAAAGAGCTGTTTCTATCTTGATAAACATAAGGATTCAAACACAGACACACACACCGCCCTCAGCACACTGGTGTGCACATACAGCACCCAAAAGTCTATGTGCCAGTCAAAGCTGAGCTCACACAATAGTGCACATGTGAGCAAACCCACAATTTGTGCACAAGCATCTGGCTTGGGCCTCAAACTTGACCTGCTCCCTCATGCCCCTCTTCCTTAATGGGTCACAACATTTCCTGATACAGTAGGTGCTGTAGTAATAATTCTCTGCTCAGGACATTACCTGTGACAAAAGGCTGCAGGCAGGGACAGTCAATAGGGAGACTGTGGGCCAAATCTGGACCTCCAGATGCTTTTGAACTGACGCCAAAATCTTTTTTATTTACTTATTATCATTATTGTTCTTGGTTTCCGTTATCTTCTCTGGAATCTGGACCTTGACAAAAAATAATTGACTATCTCCTGGCTGAAGGGCTACAACTTCCCAGCAGTCAGCAGAAGAGGAAACTGGGCTGGGAGAGAGAATGTTCCACATCAAACACCCATGTCTTAAATAAGAGCACGAAAGCACAAAAAATTGCCAGGCAATAAGAGCCAGTTCAGCTCTTCCTTTGCATTAATGCATGGCACAACATGCAAGGAGCCTTCCCTCTGCCCCTTGCACCCAGTGGGGGAAATCCCAGTTTCTGCAGTCTGGGTGCCTCAAGGCTGAGGATTGCCCCAAAGTGTGGAGGAGGGGTGGGGTGGGATGGCATGGGAAAAGAGCAGGAGCAGCAGAAGCACCCTAAAAATGGGGGTGCAAGGCCCCCCAGCCCCTCTCTGTTCCAATGTCCCCGAGTAAGAGGGGAAGCCCTGTCCCTTATCCATATTAAATGGGCTGGCATCACTGTAAGGAACAACACTGTGTGGACACTCCCAGCACTGCCAGCTCTCATGATTTTAACCCCAGTGACGGGATTTCTGAGGTATTTATCTGGTGATGGTGTGGGAAGCTCCACCCCCCCTCATGCAGTTCAGCCCCGTCAGAAGCCAGTGACCCGGAAGAGTCACTCCCAATCGCTCCCTCCACCCCCTCCAGTCCTGAGAGACACACGGAGAGGATGGAGCCTCTGCACCCCAGTGCACAGCACTGATGATGAACGCCTGCAGCTACCCCTCCAAGCCTGGGAGAGGGGAATAGCGAACCCTTGGAGCACGGGCAGGGGGTATAATCGGCGAGGGGAGGCTAAGCCTGACCTTCCTCAGGCTCTGGCCTTGCCCATACTCTGCCCTGAGGCCCCGCCCTCGCTTCCCCTCTCCCCTAAAGCCAGCAGAGCTTAGCTTGGGCTGGCGGGCTGGAGCTTGGGTCTCAGCTGGCTCAGCCTTGGGGTCGGACTGGTGCTCAGGCCGGCCGGAAGCCCTGGGAGTCAGGCCGGTGCTTGGACCCGCCAGCAGCCTGGGGCTCAGCTGGATAGCGGCCCGGGGGTCAGACTGATGCTCAGGACTGCCGGCAGCCCGTGGAGTCAGGGTGGTGCTCGGACCAGCCGGAGGCTCAGGGAAGCTGGGGTGGGTAGGCTGGTGATCAGAGCAGTTTGGCCAGGGCTCCTCTGTCTGTGGTGTGTATGTGTAGGGAGGACACGAGTGGGTGAGGGGAGCAGAAGGGGAGCCAAGAGCTAGCCTCTAGAAAGTGGGTGTTCATGCACCCCCCATGCCTAGGAGGAGCAGAGATGAGGCTGGGGGCTTGAGGACTGAATTGACGGAGGCTGAAGGGGCTGAACTGAGTGGAAGGGGGATTGAACTGAGGGGGGTGAGGTGCTGAACTAGCGGGGAGCTAGGGGACAGGACGGATTACTGGGCAGGGGTCAAACAGATGTGGGGGTGAGAGCCATAGCAGCAGGTACCAAAGTCACCTTATCCAATACATTTGGGAGGGAGGCAGCACTAACTGTCACATCCGCAGAGGGGGAGTCCCAAAACTTGAGAGGCAGATTTAAAAACCTAACAACATAATCTTTTTTTTTAAAATCTCTTGATTATTTTGGCCAATCCCATGATTTTGGGGAGTCCGACTTGTGAATTTGATCTCTCGAGGACGGCCCTATGGCACTACCTCTCCTCCACACAGCGCCTCAAAGGTACAATCCAGCCCTGACTGTCTAAGGTTATTAGCCCATCCCCTCAGCTGGAGTGAGTCAGTGCTGCTCCGCTGTCTTTGGAACCATTGGAGTCTGTGTGAATAATGCTCCTGCTCTAAGTGAAAGCTGAAAAACCAGAGACAGAGAAGCCACCCTATTAACCACCCAGACCAAAGGATTCCCAGGCATGTCTCCCATCAAAGCCCATCCTGTAGACTAAACAAACTATAAATCAACGGCCATGGTGCTAGCATGCATGTGGGAAAGTTCTGACCACGGAGGCCCAAATCTCAAATTGCTCTGCTTGGCCCACACAGAAAGTTACGTCGGTTTAACTCAAGGTGTGATTTTAAACCGATTCAGCGATACCGGTGCACGTCTGCGTGTGAAGACCTTCAGGAAACTTCAGGTGCAACCTAACCTGCTACAAGCCAAGCATAAATGCTTCTGGTGTGTTCACAGAGGGGCTTGCGCTAGTTGGACTGGATTGGTTCTTAAGCTCAAATCACTTAAACCGGCACAACGTCTGTGTAGATACAAGCCCTGCAGCAACTGAAGTGATGTGGTTCTACCATGCTACTGAAGCAGCTGCATGACAGGGAGATCAGAGCTCCTCTGCGTCCCTGGGAGCTCTGTAGCTCTCTGCTTGCCACTGAGGAAGACAAGGAATGGGCGTGTTGGAGATGTGGCCAGAAGGTGCCACAAAGCTCACACGGCAGCATGTTGGGAAGCATCCCGTGCACGTGCTGCAGTAGTGGACATGGCCCGTCTGTGTGCAATTGGCTGAGGATTGCAGCCCCTGGTTTGAATGCATTCTCCTCAGTGCATTGATCTAGGACGTGCTATTTTCTAGGCTATGGCCCTTAACAGGGGACCAGGTGAAGATGTTAATGAGAAAGTCCCAGAGCAACCACAGTATGAATGGGGCTAAGGGAAAAGAACAAACACCACAAGCACCAGCAATCAAGCACCGCAGTGTCTGAAGCAGGCTAGCAGTTGCAAAGCATGAGGTTCTTTGGATAGCTTGGCAAAGAGCTAAATGTTTTCTACTCCAAAGGGCTTATTGCTGTAAGGTGCAGCTCCCGTGCAAATGAAATGCTCAGAGAGACTCAGACTGTCCCCATTTGCTCAAAGTGTAATGGCTGCCCTAGAATTACAAATACATCCCATGTAAAATTATACCTTAGTCTCCTGGGAAAAGGACCTCTCAACCTTTTCAATTAATTGCTTTGCTCTACCGGTTGTTTTAATCCCCTTGTTTTGTAGGCACAAGAAGCTTTTACTGAACCTGTTCCAAATGCACCTGTACTGACTTCCATTTCTAAAGCGATCACAAGCTGCAATCGCAGCCCTTTTAGAAGCATGGAACTGTAGGGCTGGGAGAGACATGACAGGTCATCATGTCCAGCTCCCTGTGCTGAGGCAGGACCAAGTAAACTTAAACTGTACCTGATGGTTCTTTGTCTAACCTGTTCTCACAAAACCTCCAGTGTCAGGGATTTCACAATCTCCCCTGGAACCCTATTCCAATGCTGATTTATACTTACAGTTAGACAGTTTTTGCTAATATCTAACTTTTAAATCTTCCTTGTTGCAGATTAAGCCCATTTTTCTTCAACTTCCTTCCTTCCTTCAACTGATCACAGATCCCATTATAGCAGCCTTTAATATATTTGAAGACTTATGAAGTCCCCGCTCAGTCTTCTTTTCCCAAGACTAAGCAAGCCCAATTTTTTAACCTTTCCACATAGGTCAAAGGTTTTCTAAATCATTTTTCATGTTTGTTATTCTCCTCTGGACTCTCCAATTTGTCCACATCTTTTCCAAACTGTGGTGCCCAGAACTGGACACGATACTCCAGCTGAGGTCTCAGCAGTGTGGAATAGAAAGGGACAATTACAGCCCATGTCTTACATACAACACTCCTCTTAATACTCCCAGAACAGTTGTCGCTTTTTTTGCAACTGAATCACATTATTGCCTGATATTTGGTTTTTGATCCACTATGATCCGCAGATCCCTTTCAGCAGTACTACTGCCTACCCAGCTATTCCCCATGTTGTATTTGTGTACTTGATTTTATGTTCCTAAGTGTGATTCTTTGCACTTGTCTTTATTTTATTCCATTTTGTTGATTTCAGACCAAATAAAAGGGGAAAGTAGATGGGAAAGTAGATGGGAAAGATGGAAAGTAGATGATTTGGGAGAGATGAGAGGAAAGTGCAGACTCTGCAATTATTATTTTGTAATTATCTTTCATTTTCTATGCTATTTGAAGGAGATAGACTTCTTCTGGAGGAATGAATCCAGCCCATCCTACTAATGAAATGAGATGCTGATTGTCAGTCAAGTTACCAGCGGATTGTATGTGCACATCACCAAAACCCACTACCAGAACTGGTACTAGTTAGCATCCCCAGGCAAGGCCAACATTTGAATGGATTTGGATACTGAACTGTCAGCACTTGATTAACAGATTTTAAGGCAAGAGGGGACCATAAAATCATCTTGTCTGAAATCCTGTATAATACTGGCCAGGCGTGATGTGCTCTCCAGGTTAGAAATGAGATGTGCTGGATTAGGAGCAAGTAGAGGAATCTTCCTATATCCTAGATGTTCAGTGGCTAAGGAGAGAATTTCATTTTCCAGAAAGGTCAGTGCAGTCCCTCTGTTTACACAATGTATTGAATAGGAAAGTTATTTAATATCTTTGTTCCTCAGTTTACTGACATAAACAGACCTGGTTAAATACTAGGCAAAAAACAATTCATGAATATTTCACAAGTACTGTGGCTTTGGGACAATTTTACCACAGTCTGTCAGCGCATACTCTTATATTGGCTCATCGCTGCGACATCTGACTACTTCCAGAACCTGAGCACTTGTGACTCAATCCCCAGTCTGTAACATGGGGACAATAGCTGAGTTTTTGGGGGTTCACAAATTCACAGAGATTTAAAACTGGTTTGTATGACTTGGTCAAATAGCTGCATGCAGGGTGACGCGACTGAAACCAATGGAACTTTGGCACTGACATGAATCACCCCCTGTGTCAAATATGTATATGCAATTCACCAGTGATTTAGAGTGGCCAAGCTAGGAACAGGGATACTGAATACCAACATCAGATGCATTACAAATAATCCACAGTCTGCCTTTATTAATACAGGCAGATTTCTTTTTAGCACTGTAATTACATTAGTTGTTATGGATGAGAGATCAGATGTAAATTGACCCATCAAAAAAACATACAAAATGTTCTGCTTCTTGACTTCACCCAGAAGACAAAACTAGATAGCATAAAAAACAAACTCTACAAAGCCCTGCTGAATACATTTAAATAAATGACCCATTTAAATGAACAGACCTTCTGTGTGCTGCTGTTTTCAGCCAACCGATTTCTCCTATAATTGACTCTATTACTTTGTAAATGTACTTTTATTTTATAAAAAGGGAAAATAAAATTATTTTAAAAAAACTCAAACACTAATTAAATAAGGTTTGTGCCAATTCACTATTCTAACAGAGAACAATGTACCAATGTACACTTTGGTACAGTGTACCAAATCTATCTAATATCAAAATACCAAATGGATTTGATGCTTTGCAATATACCGTACTGTGCTTTTATTTGTTCTGTATTAAAGCAATTTCCCAAACCATGTTAACTGTATTGAATGTTCAGCGGCTGAACTAACAGTTGGTAAACTGGACCCATAATATTTAATCTAATTGAGGACAGCATTACTCAACTCATATTCAACTGCTTACAAATTAGTTGTCAAGAGTTTTAACATACTTAAAAGCCATTTTAGATTGAAATCACCATCTTGGTGGCCTTGTTAATTAAATTAGGTTAGGATAGCCAGAACTAATTGGCATTGCTCATTCCACATCAAGTTCTGGAAATGACCATGCAGCCGCATATACGTGGAATAGAGGAATAAAAATCACAGAATCCAGAGATGGAAGAAACCTCTTAGGTCATTGAGTTCATGTCCCTGCCAATGCATACTGCACCCTATTGGATAGTTACCAGTCTAGTTTTAAATACTCTGAACAATGAGAGTCCCTGACTCCTCTGGGAAGCCTATTTCACAGTCTAAGATCTCACTGTTGGGAGAGGCCCTGACCTAAAAAAACACAAGCTTACATTTAAACACAGTAATATTATTTTATTAAAGTAGTACCCAAAGACCCCAACCAAGACTGGGGTCCATTATGCTAGATGTTGTACAAACACACAGTAAGAGACAGTCCTGGTCCTGAAGAGCCTACTATCTAAACAGACAAAACTGACCATAGTAAGAAAGGAAAACACAGATACAAAGAGGTACAGTGACTTGCCCAAGGTCACAGAGCAATTAGTGGCAGAAATCGAATTAAAGGCAGGGGTAACTTTAGTGGATCTAGGATGATTTACACCAACTAGGGCCAGGCCTCCTGAGTCTCATTCCAGTGGCCTAGTACACTGGAACAGGCAAAGGATCAATGGGACCACTAAGATTTTTACAGTTAAGTGTGTGCTTAAATGCTTCACTGGTTTGGGCTTCAAATCTGCGGTCCCACTGAAATCAATAGGGCTGCTCATGAAGTCAATGTGTTGTATAAAATCTAGATGAAATATAAGAATGAACAGTGCATACTCTGTTTCTCTAGCTCAGAACAAAAACAACAGAGTCAGTGATAAAAGAAAGGGGCCTGCATTGTAACTTGCAAAACTACTTGTACCAGCACAACTCAAAATAGTGTCTGTTTTGAGAAAAGCGATAAGAGAGTGACATTGTAAAGCAATTATATGAAGAAACTGCCATTCCTGTTATGTTTTGCTGTGTGTTTCTGCTACTGCATGATAGACGGGCCAAACAGATTATTGTGATCTGCTACGGCCTGAAAGTAGATACATTAAAGAGAGAATACCTGAAAGAATAGAAATAGTGAGATGTATGTTAAGTTAGTCAGTGAGAAGAATGTATGTATGGTTTAGATAATAAAGCAAAGAAATTACCAGAACAAGCCAAGCTACTGTTTCAACATTGCTGGGCCAAAGAATGCGCAGTGTGAAGATAACTGGGTGACCCCGAAGGGCAGGCCGGTATCTACACAGACACCACCAGATGATGAGGCTAAAAAGCTGAAGAACAAGATGAAGGAGACACCCCACAGTCATCATGAAGGGGGCCATCTGCTGATTGATTATCACTTCGAGTGCTGCAACAATATGACAAAGCACTTTCCATAGACTTGAATGGGGACAGACTCCTATAAGAATCCAACTCAGACAAGTGAGAAACTGAGTCTGGTTCTGCGACCATCCATTCTCCAAGGGCATCCAACTGCAGTTGGATGAAAGCTCGGCCCGTTCCTTGTGCAACAAGGTACCTGGCCAGTAGCTTGCCACAAGCAATGTTTAGGCTGGAAACTATAACAACTTTGCAGAACTTCATAGGCATGAATGAACGAGTGCACGTGCATGTGTGTTTGTGTGTAGTAGAGAGAAGTAGTGATTGATTATCTTTTCTTTTCTGTCTGTACTTACAATAAATGTGGCATATTTTCCTTCTCCCCTTTATAAGATCCTGCTGGTCTTTACTTGGTATAACAAATGTAAATAAAGATGGAAAAATTGGGACATAAATTTAAAATATATATATAAATGAAGGTAATGCTTACAAAGACACCCAAGTCCCATTTTCAAACATCTCTTAGGCACTAAGGTGATAAAAATCCACAGGATTTAGGCTCCTTTGTTACTTTGAAAGCTTTATCCATCCTCACCACCTCTCCAGACAGATAGCTATAATGTACAGGGAATGCAAAGTAAACATATAGGGTTTCCCAGACTGGAGCAGTTTTTAATGAGCCTCAACTGGTGAGACCAGTCCTCCTGCCAAAAATTATTCTATATTTAGAAGACAGGAAACATTATATAACAGACAATGAAGAATTGTTGGCAAGTATAAAAGCTTGGCATAGCTCACAGTTCTGAGAAGTCTACACAGAATAGTTCTTATACCTATTTAGTAGCATGCCAACATTCCTTGTGTATCAATTCTATCACCCAACTCTTTCTCCTAAGACTATGTAACTAGCACGATACATAAGGTCTTACCCGGCTTAGAAAAAAGCACGTATGTACTACTCAGTTGTCATCTTTCAGGAAGTGACCTGTGACAGCAAGATCAGAGTTTCCTCCAAAGCCGGACTTGGACAGGGGTGAGCAAATGTTTTGGCTTGAGGGCCACATCGGGGTATGGAAATTGGATGTCAGGCCATGAATTCTCGCAGAATTGGGAGTAGAGGTGTGGCAAGGGGTGAGGACTTGGGCTGGGGGTGCGGGCTCTGGGGTGAGGCTGGAGAAGAGGCATTTGGGGTGTAGAAGGGGGCTCCAGGCTAGGACTGAGGGTTTTGGAGGGTGGGAGGAGGATCAGGGTGAGGGAAGGGAGGGGTATGGGGAAGAGGTGTGAAGTTCTGGCTGGGGATGCTGGCTCTGGGGTGGGGCTGGAGATGAAGGGTTTGGGGTGCAGGAGGGTGCTCTGGGCTGGGACCAATGGATTCAGAGGGCCGGGGGGGGATCAGAGATGGGGCACGCTGTTGGGGCACAGGTTGGGCTCAAGCAGCTCCTGGAAGCATGTCCCCAGTCTGGCTCCGAGGTGCAGCAAGGTGGCTCTGCATGCTGTCTTGTCCTCAGGTGCCACCACTGCAGCTCCCATTGGCTGGTAAACACGGCCAATGGGAGCTGTGGGGGCGGCACCCATGGATAGGGCAGTGCGCAGAACCAGCTGGCCACACTGCTGCGTACTATATAGGAGCCGGAGTGGGGTCATGCCGGCTGCTTCCTGAGAGCCGCGAGAAGCGGGGCAAGCCTCCAACCCCACTCGCCAGCTGGAGCTGAAGGCCGGATTGAATGGTCTGATGGACGCGGCCCACGGGTCATAGTTTGCCCAGCCCTGGCATAGATTGTGAATGTTGATCGCTTGAGACAACATATTCCCCAGAAATGTGGAAACAAAGTGTTTGCAAGAGAAATTACTTTACAGAACTTCTTGACAGGGTGATGTAGCTGAATTGGTCCCAGGATATAAGACAGACAAGAAAGGTAACATCTTTTTATTGGGCCAACTTCTGCTGGTGAAAGAGAGAAGCTTTCAAGCTTAATCAGAGCTAAGAACTTTGGGTAAAATAAGAGCTCTATAGAAGCTCGAAAGCTCATCTTGTTCACGAACAGAAACTGGTCTGATAAAAGCTATGATCTCACCCACCTTGTCTTTACAAAACATGGAAGGTAAAGTTGTTGTTTTTTTTATCCTGTACTATAAAACATAAAGCCAAACACTTTAGATAAAGAGCTTTATGGAACCAGAAACTACCTTTTAATGTGCATATTATATCAATGTAATTAGCAAATTACCTTGCTTGTACTGATTTACTAATCTTCTATAAAATATAAGGTGCTTTGTTATCTAAAGATGTAAAATTAGTGACAGAAATAAAATTGTTATCCTGTATTTATATGGATGACTTATTTGCTCTTGGCAGAAGCAAATCTAAAGGCATCAATAAAGAAAATAATTAGGAAGAGATCATTAACAGTGTATTTTTTGACAGGTTTCAGAGTAGCAGCCATGTTAGTCTGTATCCGCAAAAAGAACAGGAGTACTTGTGGCACCTTAGAGACCAACAAATTTATTTAAGCATAAGCAAATGCATCCAATGAAGTGGGCTGTAGCCTACAAAAAGCTTATGCTTAAATAAATTTGTTAATGTATTTTTTGTTCATTCTTGGTATTCTGCACAATCTGATCTCTGAGAAAATGTATTTATGTGTTTACTAAACACAAGGCCTGATTATGATTGTATGTCTACTGATTAAAGGAGTAACAACAATATAAAAGTGATCTGAGATCCAAAGTAGGCCTCATAATGCTTAACAATTTGTATAAGACTATTAGGAACAGTTTAGCTATGGTAATCAAATACACTATCATCCTTTGAATGCAACGCTGAGGATACAGGATCCCTCTACCGAAAAGTGCAGCTGTACACTGAAAAATATCTGTAGAAATGGACTGGTGGACTCCCACTTTTGTGTTTGAATTATTTTATATCAAAAGTGTTCTGTTTATGACTTACAATGTGGTTTTCTGAACCACCAGCCCTGCAAGCGCATCGTGAATAAAATCACATAGAAAAATTATAAAAGACAAAAACACCTCATGTCACCCCTGGGTGAATACTTATCACAAAGCAATCCCTCCATAGCTGACCTGCTGGTCACCAAAGGAAACTGGTGAAACACCTTCAGCTCTACTGATAGCTTTTCAGATAGTTAGCCTTTCTGTCTGCTCACGTCCAGCATAATCCTTATCATGCCTAACTGGAGATGCAATCCATTTTTCAAATAATGTTTTAATTTGCTTTCCCTGGTGGGTGCCACGCACTCTGTTGGGGAACCCTCAAGTGTCTGAGATGCTGGTGTGAGGATCTGAGCCCGAGTTTGTTCTCTGTCTGGGTGCTAAAAAGCATTGCCACAATGTGTCAATGTTATGAGAAGCTGGTTGTGTTTTTTCGCCATGGCGGTTGTATCTCAGGGCCTCCTGGGTTAAATGGCCCTGGATTTAGATCGCTAACCTTACCATGTGCGTCACAAGGTACATCAAATTTAAAGACAGTCCAATTTACCATACATTAGAGCACTTAGAACAGCTGAGTTTTAAACTGAAAGCTGGTCTTATCCTTTACTAGAGCAGAGCTGTCACTGCTAAAATTAAATCAGTCAGAACTTATCTGTGGCACTAAGTAAGCAGTGGAACAGATCTATTGTGAGCACTATTCCCTCTAAGCTGTGCATATGTGCACACAGATCCTAAACCCTGTGCACACAGTGAAACACCGTGCACACAAAAATTTGCACAGAAGCACACAAATTTGCACAGAAGCAATTTTTTGTGCACACGGCCTGTCAAAAATTAGAGGGAACATTGACTGTGAGTTAGTGCAGCAGACTGGAGAGAGTTAGGTCTACACACAGGTTTTGTCATGGATCATTTCACCAAAGGCACCTCACAAGTCTCCACTGCTTATTTATAACAGAATATATTGATCTCCTACCTACACCTTATGGGTATTGCAAGACTGCCTTAAGTAACAGTTGTAAAGTGTTTTGAGATCCTCCAGATGAATGGTGATGTAGATGTGCCAAATATTTATCTTATAAAACAAGCAAGGAGGTTGAGGGTTTTAAAAAGGATTGGGGTAAACATGCAAAAAATCCAGTTAATAGAAAAGGGAATTAAAACCACAAAACAAACAAGACATCTAACCAATGCTGTCGGGACATTGCACAAGAACATAATATTTCCGGCTTAATTATAGTCCAGAATGTTACCCACTGGTAAGAAAAGGCAAACTCATACCCATTACTGTGATCAGACAAGAACCCCTGACTAGAAGAGCTGCCATATTATTAGACATCACCCCAGGCAGCAGACATAGCCAGACAGGAAACTCTCATTATAGTTGCTCGCACCACTGTCTTGGCAAAAAGAGAAAGTGTTTGTGTTGCAGAATAATGAGCTCTACATCGCTTTCAGGGCTACTGGACGCAACTAAAATGTTATGTTACACTTTTAAATCCATCAACAGAGAAAGATGTTTCAAACTTGTGCTCTGGTGTGCTGAAGTCTACCAGCTGGTGGTGGATTTCCACTGTTTGTATCTTTGTCTTTAGCTGACTGATGCAAAAAATCACTATATAAGTTATGTTATCTTCATACTTTTGTTAAAAGACCGTGATCAGTTATTTAGGTGGCGATACAAACTGATATCAGTTTCATCAGTTTCGTCACAAAGCAAGTACTTGTTACATAGTAAAAAACAAAAAAGAAACACACCAGTTCCTAGCTGTCCCTTGCCATAAGACACGTTATATTTTAAAGCTTAGAATTAACAAGGCATCTTTTGCAAACTTCTAAACAGTGTCCAAGTGAGCTAATGATTAATGTGCAAGTGTGACCCTAAGATCCCTTCAATGCCAATTAGTAAAGGGGTCACTGTTTTGTAACAGCAACTCCTATAGGCTTGACTAACTCATTACACCTAACACACGGCTGGCATAGTATTTGCCTGTAAAGAAGGTTGTGTAAGGTAGCAAATTGAAGTTTATATTATACTGTCATCATCAGCGTTGTGTGATGTACGTACGGGTCATACTTACAAAGTTGTATGTCTGTATTATAAATATATGTAACCAGGCAAAGTTGATCAACAAGTTTGTCCTAAACAAATGAATGTTTATTTGTCTGTCTGCCTGTGTTTCCAATGTAAGTCAAACATTGTAAACGGCAAAACACAATGAAAACTGTATTTGCATGTAAGTTAACAGGAAAAACCAAGTTGATGGGATTGGGGGATGTCGCAGGGGAAGATAACAGAGACTAAAACCACAGGGAGTTGTCTTGTCACTGGGGTCAAAACAATGAGTTCTGTGGCTATATAAGCAGAAGCAAAAAAAGAAAATGTTATCTGTTCATTGAGGAACACCCCTGGCAGAGGGAAGTGATTTGTTACGATTGTCAATCCCCAGTTGGGAAAGTGCTGCAGAAAGTCTTTGAAGGCTAGAAAACATTTTAGACAAGGACTGTAACCTGGTAAAGTTATGTTTAGTCTCTTACACTTTTGTTTTATTTGTAACCAAGTCTGTTTCCACTTTCCTCACTCAGTATCACTTACATCTCTGTTGTTTATTAATAAACTTAGTCTTCGTTTTATTGAATATTCATTACAGAGCTGCAATATTAAGTGAACTGAGAATCCTCAGCTGACCCCAACAGGCTGGTGTGTACAGTGTCTCTCTGGAGACAGCGAACTTGGCAATTTCTGTCAGTGTCCAGCAACAGGGGCTGGATACTATGGGGAAAGGCTCTTCAAGGGTCTTGGGGTGCACCTAACGTTCACCTGCAAGGTGAAGTAAAGGCTGATAGAGGAGATGGATTGGGTGGCTCATAGACTAGGGTGATAGGAGCGGACACCCAATTGAGCACAAGCAACTCTCTTCAGAGAGGGGGGACAAGACAAAGTGATTCGTAATCTGGGTACCCTGAGCAAGTGTCACTGAAAGCTCTTTGGGGAGCTTTCTTGTATGTTGTGAAGACGCCTAGTACAACCTATGGGCTACCGGAAACATATAGCAATCAGTGACAGAACATGCATGCATACGCAGAATAATACCACCCAGCTGTTCTATAAAACTGTTCATCAGCAGATTGCAAAGTGCCTTACAAAGGAGGGCAGTAGCATTGTCCCATTTTACAGATGGGGAAACTGAAGCACAGGGTGGTGAAGTACTTAGTCCAAGTCAGCCAGCAGACCAGTGGCAGAGCCAGGAAAAGAAGTAACTCAGGGGAACTGGCTCTTTCATTTCACAGATACTGGTGTCTCATCAACAGAACGCAAAAACACACTCATATTTTTAGAGAAGTATTGAGTTAATCCTTCCCTCCATCACAGGAAGGAGTAGGGATGGGCATCAGGAAACTGGTTATAAGCCAGCCTTGCCATAAGCATGAGTCAGACCAGCCTAAGAGCTGCCCTACCTTACAGCACAGAAGGAGGGGCCGGAAGAGACCTTATATCACAGTGAAGGGTCAGCAGGCTGGGGTGAAGCTCTGCCACGTCCCCTCCACCTGCAGGGTGCCCTCTGTGCCAGGGGGAGAAGTGGCTGGAATAAGAGCTGGTGGAGTAAGTTCCCCTCTGCCAGAGGATTTCTCTGCAGGAGATTTGCAGCCATAATCCGTCCCTTTCAATTGTCTGAACAGCAAAAGGGACTGGCGCTCTGACTCCCACTTCTGGCGGCGGTAACTCCATAGACCTCTGTGGTGTAAATCCTCGTTTACACTGAGGTAGCTAAAGGGAGGGTCAGGCCCTTCATGTCGAAAAGTAGCACTGAGTCCTGTGGAATCACCACCATGGCTGGTTCAGAGCAACCAGCTGGGGACTTGGCTTGGCTCCTGAGGATCTGGGCAGGGCCTGCACTCCAGAGCTCTTGGACATAGAGTGTGTGGAGTCTTTTCCCTTGCTCAATCTGCTCCCAGTTTCTCCAGCTGGAGAGGACATTGCCCTGAAAACTGTGCAAGGTAATACTAATGGATGCCCCATATGAAAGGGTGACCTGGATCCAAAGGATCAGCTACAATGCTGTGTGCATTCCAGGTAAGCCTAAATAATTTCACCTGGAGTGTAGGGGGGGTCATTTCCTTGAAGTAATCACATCCACCAGGGAGCATGGGGCTAACCCCTGACTTATTTTCCTGAATGTGACTCCTGAAGGGGCACCAGGACTGTGCTTCTCTGTTGTTCTCAAGACACCTTGTGGCTTTGACATATACGGTTAGGTGCAGAAGTAACAGACACATTGAGGATCAGAACAAAGCTACCTAGCAGCCTGCATCTTTCACAGGGACTAGCCAATTCGGCTGATGAAGCCAAGAGAAAAAACAGCATGTCATCTCATTGGCTGATTGATACAGAACCTGAGTGTGACATGGTGACCCTATGAGATTTAGCAGGGTTGCATCTGGCAGAAGCAGTGGGAAACGTGTCCAGGACGAATTCAGCTCTTTATAATATCTACAGAATAATCGATCAAGAGAGCAGACAGTGATCACTAGTTTAGAGCTGCAAGGGCAAATCTGCCTGCCTTGTGTAACTCCTCTGACTCCACTGGAATTACATTTAGGATGAATGAGGCCCTTTGGATCAGCAATTCTTCAACAATTGCTACCTCTGAGTTCTCTGGTTAGCTTTATTGAGTACAATGCATCACCATAATGACGACATGAACGCAGGCCCAGAGAAACTTTGCATGAACTATGGTACAGTCATGATAAAGCCTAGAATATAAACTATGCACAAGGCTGTGTTTTAGACCTAGAGAATACAGTGTCCTCATATACTGATGGATACACAGTCTCCTGCTCATAGTCAGCTCTTAAATTAAAGCCAAACATGGACAAGGCTCAGAAGAGAAGCCATCCAGCCTTTGGAAGCACAATCCATTGCAAACAGGTTCATATGCAGGAAACATTCGTTGCAGGGAAGATGGAGCACAAAATAATGTAAATAACAAGGGTTTTTTTCTCCCTTTTTTTATACGTAGTTACAACATGCAAAGCCTGATGGATTTTGGACCATTTTAGAGAAAGTCTATGTGCCAAATCTAGAGGTGGGGTAAATGGTATATGCTACCCATCAGTAACTCACTGTAAAATGGTGTGATTTATATGCTGGTGGAGGCAGGGTTGTAGCCAGTAAAGCTACTCATAGGAAGATGAAGAGTGAAACAGGCTCCTCTTATTTAATCTCTCTCTATCTGGCACCCTGCTGTTAGATGCTTTAGTAGCTACCAACCCACCTTTCCACTGGTCCATTACACCCATCTAGATACAACCACGCTTAGGAATTTACACTGAGGCAGAACTGGAGGACTGGGGTGGTGCACAATTTCAGCTGCCCCCATCTTAGACCAACTTGCTTCCTTCTTCTCTCCTGTCCACCCATTTTACATCCTCCACCCGCAGCCCCGAAATACCCTTTGAGTATTTGCCCAGTCATTTCCATTGTTTCAGAGTGAGGTACATTCCAAAGATACCTTGTGTATCATGAGACCTACATGGGATGGAGAGTGATGGGGTTTATAGACCTTTCTCTTGCCCCACTCCCTGATGAGGGGGAATAACTGAATACTGGGAAGTGAGCTGGAGAATGCTTATTGGACCAGCAGAGCCGCTGAGACTGACTGGGAACTCCCTCTGAGAGTGGATGGAAACTGTAATCATGCTCTGAACTCAATGGCGAGCTGGGAGGTAGCAAGTGGCCTGGGAAAGGCTGTTCAGATGTACCATGAAGAGGCGACCAAGTCACTGCATACCTCTCTCCCTTGGGTCCTGGGCTGGGATCCAGTGGAAATGGAGGGCCTAGGTTCTCCAACCTCCTCTCCCCCCAACTCCCTTCTCCCCATCCATCCTATCCACAATTTGACCAGTGGGCCCACTGACCATTAGGCAAGCCCATCCCAGGAATTTGGGGGTGGGAAGAACTGCCAAGCCCACAGCCTATCCAGTAGGCCTATTGCCTTTCAAGTGAAACATGCTACACCCCAATATTATGAGAATGACTTATTCCCTCCAAATTATCTGGAGGATGCAAGCCCAACTGCTCTAATTTAGGATTCCCCAAGACAGCCCAGGTTCCAATTGTTACAAAAAACTGTGGTGGAGTGCAGGATGGAAACCAACCACAGCAGACAGCTGAAAATATGGTTACAATTATCTTAACCCCTCCTGAGTTGATTGAGAAGATAGTGATATGTGTGGCAGAGAATAGGGGATGGTTCTATTACAGACCATACTACGAAGCTAGATCAATATGTGGCTTGGCAACAAAATGGCAAATGAAATTTAATGTGGATAAATGTAAAGTAATGCATATTGGAAAAAATAACTATATATACAATATGATGGGGGCTAATTTAGCTACAACTGATCAGGAAAAAGATCTTAGAGTCATCATGGATAGTTCTCTGAAGACCTCCACGCACTATACAGCGGCAGTCAAAAAAGCAAACAGGATGTTAGGAATCATTAAAAAAGGGATAGAGAATAAGATGGAGAATATCTTACTGCTCTTATATAAATTCATGGTGCATCCACATCTGGAATATTGCATACAGATGTAGTCTCCTCATCTCAAAAAAGATATACTGGCATTAGAAAAGATTCAGAGAAGGGCAATTAAAATGATTAGGGGTTTGGAACAGGTCCCATATGAGGAGAGATTAAAGAGGCTAGGACTTTTCAGCTTGGAAGAGGAGACTAATGGAGCGGGGAGATATGATAGAGGTATATAAAATTATGAATGATGTGGAGAAAGTGAATAAGTAAAAGTTGTTTACTTGTTCCCATAATATAAGAACTAGGGGGCACCAAATGAAATTAACGGGCAAGAGGTTTCAAACAAATTAAAGGAAGTTCTTAACACAGCGCACAGTCAACCTGTGGATCTCCTTGCTTGAGGAGGCTGTGAAGGTTAGGACTATAACAGGGTTTAAAAGAGAACTGGATAAATTCATGGAGGCTAAGTCCATTAATGGCTATTAGCCAGGCTGGGTAAGGAATGGTGTCCCTAGACTCTGTTTGTCAGAGGGGGGTGATGGATGGCAGGAGAGAGATCACCTGATCTTTACCTGTTAGATTCACTCACTCCGGGGCACCTGCCATTGGCCACTGTCAGTAGACAGGATACTGGGCTGGATGGACCTATGGTCTGACCCAGTACAGCCATTCTTATGTTAATGGGGTCAGACATTTGCTTTAACTGAGAATGCTAAAAAGAAAGAACTATCAGTGTCCCTAATGCTAGAGATGTGGAGAACTCTAGATGAAGGGATCAGAATAGGAGCATTGCATCCTCTAGGACATGCATATATTTGCTAACTCTTAGCACGCTTGTAGTCTAATGGATGCATGAGTAGTCTAAGGAATGGACCCTCCATCTTCAAAAACCTATCCGTATCCCAGAGCAGCAGTGGAGAATATTGGAAAAGTAATCCAATTGTTTTTGAGACAAGAAGTAATTAGAAAATGTGCCTCAGTAACGAGCAGTCCAATCTGGCCAATGCAGAAATCAGACAGCAACTTGTCTCCGAATACTGACTGCAAAAAACTAAACCAAATTCTATGCACAAGTAGTGGTTTATATAGCAGAGATAGAAAATGCAATAGAATGGCCAATAGTTTCTTTTTAATTCTTGTCCACCCTGACTCACAGTACAAATCTGTTTTTCAGTATGAAGGAATTCACTATCCTTTCACCTGTCTTCCCAAGGGTACAGTGACCCCGCTGTGATTTTCCCTGCACTCCATGTACATTGGTCAAACCGGACAGTCTCTACACAAAAGAATAAATGGACACAAATCTGACATCAAGGATCATAGCATTCAAAAACCAGTAGGAGAACACTTCAACTTCTCTGGTCATTCAGTAACAGACTTAAAGGTGGCAATTTTGCAACAGAAAAACTTCAAAAACGAACTCCAACGAGAAACTGCTGAACTGGAATTAATTTGCATGGATTCTGTGACTTTCTGAAACCTTCATGACTTCCATAGCTGCAGCAGCTGGTGTGGCTAATGTCAGGGCTGCCTGAGCAGTTGGGTGTCCACACCGACCACTGCTGGGGTGACCCTGGAGCCAGTCACACTGGCTGTTTCTTGGGTGGCCCCTGGCAGTCGGCCCCAGGGAGCGCCTGAGCAGTGGCCGGTATGGCTGGCCCCGGGGACCGCCCAAGCAGCAATGGTGCCAGGGCTTGCTAGAGCAGTGGTCCCGAGGAGCATCTGAGCAGTCCTGGGGGCAGGCCAAGCAGCAGTGGAGCTGGGGGCAGCTCCAGAGACCTCATGAGAGTGATGCCCAGGGCCTGAGAGCTGGGCTGCAGGGAGCAGTTAACCCCCCACCACTGGAGGATGTAAATGATCATCAATGGATCCTTGCCCATAGACTTCAGAAGTCTATCTGGTCCTAGAGTCACATCTCATGCCCTGGCTGCTCGCTCTCCTGTTCTTCCCCATCCCTTGTAGAGGGTTCTATCTATTGAATCTCCAACAAGGACTGTTTATCATCTTTGAACAACTGTAGAACTCATTGTGGGCAAGCCTGATTTTCTTATAAATTGGGCCGAGCTGTGTGTCCGGTACATCTTTCCATTCCCTTGGACTTGCTGGATCTTGAGAGGTATCTTCCATAGTCTGCAGGCTGAGGACCTGCTATCGATGTGAAACTTCTAGCTGTGTGGAGTTTCTCTTCTCTCTGGTGGCAACAGCCTGCCCATTCTCATCTTTCTCCAGTCATTTAGAATACTGCCATCACCTCCTGCTGCTGGGGACTATGAACTTTTTTAAGAAGGAGACCAGACCTCATGTAGTCCAACCCCCTGCTCAAGGCAGGACCAATCCCCAATTAAATCGTCCAACACATTTTTGTCCCATATCCCCAAATGGCCCCCTCAAGGATTGAGCTCACAGCTCAGGGTTTAGCAGGCCAATGCACAACCCACTGAGCTAACCCTCCCTCCCAGGTCACATGTCTCTGAGATCCCTTGGTTAACAGCTCCATTTTTCCTTCAATCTAAGGTATGTGGTGCTTCCTAAACCTGGCAGTTTAGGAATTCCTCTGCTTTTCTGCACTCTCTCTACTTGCCACTGCACTGCAAGAATCCTCTCCTCCAGCACAGCCACCAGTTTGCACTTCATGCACATGAAATCCCTATTTGTCAGGCAGGAAAGAGAACATTGGCACATTCATTGCAGGTCACCACCACTGTCCATCTTGATATCACATGCAGTGCTGAAACTGGAATGAAAGCCTTTCACAGTTCCACTCTCAATTTGCTCTGAAATGCCTCTTATCCGCCTCTGTCTGCAGTTCTCAAGTTTGCCTCGCAAGTGACTTTTTATACCACATCTTCCCTGCTTAACTCAGCTAAATTCAGCTCTGCCCCTGAGGTTTAATTTGAGTTGGCAGTTTGTTCAACATCACTCTCCTGTTGTCAGTGGATTAAGCTTGATAGACTTTGTGGCATTCAGATAATGTGGCGATGGTTATGTTCCAAACAGACAGATAGAAGGATGTGAAGGCAAAATATGTGGTCCTTTGATGTGCAAAAATAGGGCTATATGAGGTAGAGAACAGGAAGACACAAAATGTGCATTAAGAAAAATGTCATTTAGCTCTTTAGGACCTATTCACTCCAGACGCCCAATGTCCTCAACTCCCTTCAGATTTTCCACACAACACCTTGCAGCATCAAACCCGTATCCTTATTACTTTAGTGCCTAGGGCCCCCCTAATCAAATTTGGAAGCCCATTGCAACAGGCAGCACACAACACAGAATAGCGGACAGCCCTCTGCCCCGAGGAGTCTACATCTAAATAGGCAAGACAAAGTGTTGAAGAAGAAACATGCACAGAGCAGCAAACCAACTTGCCCAGGTCACGAAACAAATCAGTGGCAGAGCCAACTATCGAGCCCAAGTCTCCTAGTCCAGTGCCTTCTCCACTGAACCGTGCTGCCTCTTTTACCGATCGATATTACCTTCACGCACTCATTTTTGAACTTTAAAAGGGGGCTTTTCATGCTCACTGTAGATATTACACTGACATGGCTCAAACACAACCTTTACAACCACCATCAGCTGGTTCCTCATTCCTTGGTTGCTCATTTCGCTCTGCAATGGAACGGAGTCTTGAAGGTGAGAATGTGCTGACACGTCCAATCACACACACTCGTTCTATTTACTCAAGCGCCTTCCACAACAGCCAGAGGAGAGAGAGACTTTGCAATGGGGCCAGTTGCAGCATGCCAGCTAATTAGTGTTGTGTTCTCCAAAGGAGAATAATGAAATGGGTCATAACATTATCTTTAAACTGTTCCTCATCCTGGCAAATTTAAACATTAGCAGCAGTGTCAAGTAGTTGTTAAACAGAAACATATTTGGTTGTCATTGGCGCTGATAAGTGACTTCAACTTTCATGGGCTTTTTTTGTTTCATTCAGTCTGACATTTTATTGCTAAGGCCAATTTTGGGTTGATTGTTTCCTTCAGTCTATACCATGCTATCAACCAGGCTCTGATGAGTCATGAGCAGGTGGGAGGCAATCATGTCTCTATGGATAATATTATCACATGTCTCTCTTTCTTTCTACCTGCTGAAGGCTCAGCTTCTCAAATTTCCCAGCAGTGTGGGGGACAGGAAAGATAAATTAGACCACCTAGCAATCGTGACGCCAAATTAGACTGGCAGTCCACTGAGTTTGGTATTATACTCTCAATCATGGTCAGTATCCAATGCTTCAGAGAAAGATGTAAGATATCCCCTTATGGACAATTTATGAAATAACCTGTCCACAGGCAAAGTCTCTTCCTAAATTCCCATCAGTGGTTGGCTCATGGAATAAACCTTGAGAGTTTATGTCTCTTTTAATCAATTATTTATTATTTGTATTATTGTAGTGCCTAGGAGCCCAAGTCATGGGCCAGGGCCCCATTGTGTTAAGTACTGTACAAAAACACACACAAAAAAGATAGTTCCTACCCCAAGAAGTTATAATATAAATAGAAAACAAGAGACAAAAAATTCTGCAGACAGACAGATGGAGGCATACAACAATGAGTCTATCGTGGGCAATATGATCTCTGCACATCAGCAGCCTAATCTGATCAAATGTGATTGTGGATATTCTCATTATTCACAATAATATCAAAACCTTTTTGAACCCTATGTTCTTGGACTTAATATCTTGTGGCAATGAGTTCCACAGGCTATTTCTCTTGTATATGAATAGAGTACTTCTTTTCCAGATTTAAAATTTGTTATCTTTCAATATCATTGAATAGCCACTTGCTCTTGAGAATAGTAGATTCTTGCAAGGGTCTTGGTCAAAGATTTCTTGATAATCCAAATACATTATGTCAGTTGGTTCTCCTTTATTTACTATTTTGTTGACATGACCAGATTATTCTAATGGATTAATGTGGTCCTTTACAGAACCCAGGTAATCCACCCTTATCATATGATGTTCCTCTGTGTGTTTAAAAAAAAAAAACGATTACTAACCTTTCCGTAACTGTTGTTCTTCCAGATGTGTTGCCCATGTCCATTACAATGTAGATGTGTGCACACTGAGTGCCTCAAGGCTGGAATTTTTTTCCCTATCTGGTATCAGTGAGGTCGGCTCTGGTGCCACCCAGAGCGGCACTTTTATGGTGCAGTACATAGGAACCTGCTGCTCCACTGCCCCCTCAGTTCCCTCTTGCCAGTAACTCCAACAAAGCAGTAAGAGGGAGGGTTTTGGAATGGACACGAGCAACACATCTTGAAAAATAACAGTCACAGAAAGACTAGTAACCGTTTTTTCTTCAATTGCTTGCTCATGTCCATTCCAATGAGGTGCCTGCTATGCAATTGGTCAAGCAGTGGATTCAGAGTTCCACTGACAAGCAGACTGCAGCAGCACTCAGCCGAAACCTGCATCATCTCCAACCTGCTGGATGATGGCATAGTGTGTGGAGAACGTGTGGACCGATGATTGCTGTTCTGCAGATGTCCTGGATTGAAACCCCAGGCCCAAATACTTCCAGCAATGCTTGTGATCTCATAAAGTGTACCATCAAGCGAGAAGGTGGGACCTTCACCAGGTCATAACAAGTACGGAAGCAGGATGTGATCCAAGAGGAAAATCTCTGGACCGAGACTGAACTGCCTCTCATCCTGTCCGCAATGGCTACAAACAGTTGGATGGTCTTTCTAAAAAGTTTGGTTCTCTCTATATAGAAAGCAAGTGCATGTCTCACATCCAGCGAGTAGAGCCTGTTTGTCCCTACTAGCACGCGGGTTAGAAGAAAAGACCGGGAGAAAAAGGTCCTGTTTACTATGAAATTGTGAGACCAACTTTTGAAGTAAAGATGGGTGTGACCACAGCTATTCCTTGTCCTTGAAAAACACTGTATACAGTGGCTCAGAGGTAGGAGCCTATGTCTCGGAGACTTGTCTAGCTGAGGTGATGGCCATGAGAAAAGCCACCCTCCAGGACAGATAAAACAAGGACCATGTTGCCAGTGGCATGAATGGGGGTCCTGTCAGCTTCATCAATACCAAATTAAGGTCCCAAGGAGGCAGAAGTTGTTATACCTGTGGATACAGATGCTCCAGTCCCTTCAGGAAATGGCCACAAATTGAATTTGAAAATACCGACCATCCATTCACCCAAGAGTGAAATGCAAGGATCGTGGCTAGATGAACCCTTAGGGATGAAACGGTTAGTCCTTCTGGCTTTAAGTAAAGCAGGTAGCCCAAAATAAAGGGCACTGAGGACTCCATAGGCAAAAGAATGTTTTGCTTTGACCAGATTGAGAATCTCTCCCATTTCACCAGGTAGGCGGTTTTAGTTGATGGCTTCCTGCTGCCCAAGAGTATCTCTTGTACCAGTGCTGAACAAGACTGTTCCTCCAGGTTCAGCCATGGAGCTTCCATGCTGTCAGGTGGAGGGACTCGAGGTTAGGATAGAACAGGCAGCTGTGGTTCTGAGAGCGCAAATCCAGGAACCTTGACAGGCTGATTGGCATGTTGATCAAGAGGTCCAGCAGGGTTGTGAATCACTGCTGGCACAGCCATGTTGGAGCTATTAGGATTAATCATGTTCTGTTCCTTCTGACCTTGAGCAGTATCTTGCACGTCAAAGGAGAAGGAGGGAACAGGTAAAAGCGCTGTCCCTTCCTGAGAAGGAGAAAAGCGTTTGTGAGCAAGCCTGAATTCTGCCCCAGGAAGGAGCAGAACTGAAGACACTTCCTGTTGTGCCTCATTATGAACAGGTCCACCTGGGGAAACCCCCACTTCTGGAAAACAGCATTCAAGATGTCTCGGCAAACGGGCCATTCATGATGCTGGGAAAAGGATCTGCTCATGTGGTCTATCTGCTACCCTGGTAGGTAAGAGGCTTCAAGGTGAATAGAATAGGCTATGCAGAAGTCTCACAGGTTTAGGGCTTCCTGACAAAGAGGAGAGGAGCGAACTCTCCATTGCTCGTTTACTTAAAATGCTGCTGTTGTGTTATCTGTGAGGACACGTCCAAGGCTGTCTGGAGGAATGCCTTAGCTACCACCTTATCCTCATCTACTGAGGCAGAGAATTCACTTCTGGATTCCAAAGATAGTTCTTTAAACTTGGACATGGCTGACCAAAAGTTAAAATTATAATGGTCCAAGAGAGCCTAATGGTTGGACCTTCATGCCCAATCAATCAAATTTTTTTGGCCTCCTTCACCTTAGGCGATGACCTTCCATTGTTCCTGTCTCTCCCTTTCATTAGCCACTGCAATGACCAGCAAACTCGGTGGAGAATGAGCGTATAGATATTCATAGCCCTTAGGAGGCACAAAATATTTTCTCTCCAGCTTAGCCATGGGTTGGAGAGATGCAAGAGTCTTCCACTGAGCATTATTGGGTTCTAGGATGGTGTCATTTAAGGTCAAGGCCACCCTCGACAGTCCCAAGAGTGTTAATATGTCTACCAGGGTATGGGCTGACTCAAACTTCTTCCACCTGTATGCCCAAGCCTGTATGCAGATGCCCTTGATGCAACCTGTAGTCATCCTGTGCGGATGCCATGGCCATCACCATCATTGCCTTGTCTGGGCAGGATGGTGAGGCTTACACTGGTACCAAATACTGTACCTCCTCTGTTGCAGGTGGGTCGCATGGAGGTGTATCCTGCATCTTGATACCAATCTCGGCACTGGGGACTGAACCCTGCACCTCCCTGAAATGTCTGGATTGCCCAGGGGTTGCAAATTGGCCATTTCAGTGGCATATGCCATTGTGCTGATGGCCATGCTGTTGGTCCTTCCTTTGTCCCATAGCCGCCACCAGGTGTCTGTGGTCGGTACAGTACCTGCTTCTCTGGGAGGTATAGAATTTGGATTTTGCCTCTGAATCAGAGCCTGCTGTGTGGTGCCGGCTGGTGCCAGAGAGGAGTGCCGTGCTGAATGGGAATGGTGCTTTCAATGGGCGTGGTGCCTCGATATGCAGCGGGGCCATGATGGAAAGCGGTGTTGCGAGGGAGAGTCCGAGGGACAGCGGTGCTGTGCCATTATTACTGGCTTGTCTTCCGCTGGCAACTGTCTTCGTGCCGAGGTGTCCCCCGGTGCCGGCGCTGCCACAGACATTTCGCGACCAGTGCGGGATGGTGACACAGGGAGGGAAAGGAGGTTCCTCACGGCCTGAAAACCCTCGTCGACTTCCCTTACTCTTTTTGTTTCGGTGACGTGCCAGAGTTGACGGGAGGGCAATCTGCAGTCGATTTAGCAGGTCAATTCGCTAAATCAATCCCCAGTGCATCGATCACTGCAGCATTGTTCCCCTGGTAAGTGTAGACAAGCCCTTTGGTCTCACCGAAAGTCAATGGAATTTAGGTGTTTTTGAAAATTTCCTTCTGGATATTGTGATGTCTGAGACTAATGATAAAACTGTGACAGACTTCATCACATCACATCACATCCATTGCTTTTAGTCATTCATGACCAATCTAAACCTTTCCTATCATCTCATACACTACTGAACAGTTGACGCTTGCCTCTGATCAGCCTATGATGCCAGCCCCCACTGCCCACCTTCATGCTTTCTCCGATACTGCCCCACATACTTGGGAGGTGCTCAAATCTCTCCTCAGAATTCTCCTTTGCTGCGATCCCTACACAAACCTGACAACAGTTAGGCTGCAGGTATGCTGAGACCACAGCCTATCATGCTGGTCAATATTGTCTCATTGTTTCCCTGTAGTGCTCCATCTGCTGACTCTTCTCTTATACTCAGATCATAAGCTTTTTGGGGCAGCAGCCAGTCTTTTGTTCTGTTTGTACAGCACCTTGCACAATAGGGTCCTGGGCCATGACTGGGGCTTCTAGCATATGTTCACACTGTCTACTAAGCCCAGTCTCTGATTCGGGTTTGAGGCCCACCCACTCCTGCCCACACACAAATCAGTCTGACTCAGGGCAGCAAGCACTTGAGACCCAGGTCCTAGGACCTTGTGAGGGTAGTGGGCCAGAGCCTGAGTCCCAGTGTAACTTGGCCCAAGCCCTGACATGTTGCAGTGTGGATGCAAGTCAAACCACACATTTAAGTCAGAAGACCTGCATAATGCAGTATGGACACATTAGCCAGACTGTGAGACCCGGGTCTAGCCATTTTAAGCCCAGGTTTACAATGCAGAGTGGATTCTCAAGTGTTGGTCTGGAAATACTGAGTCTAAAAGCTTGGGTCCCACAGACCCAGGTTAAAAATGCAGTGAAGACACTGCATCTAGGTCTATTGGGTAATATAAATAATAACATTGGTAATACTGTGTATGTCCTGTGGTCTCCAGGGTATGAGGTCTGAGACACTCATTCAGTAGGAAGAGAAAACTCTACCAGACAATGGAATGACTTCTGGAGACTCCCTGGCCTTGTGGCCTCTCTTGCAGGTATTCCTGCAGTAGACATCATTTGGATTTGCCCCATAGTTATGCACAGATAACCATCTTCTCTCAATCTCCTAGAGTGTCACAGTACTTAGTGCACACTGTAATTTCCACAGGGGATGATTTACAGGTCTGGTAACAGCAACTTGCCTTCTTGTGAATGAATATTCTTTGCACAGCTGTCCTCTGCTGGATAAAATCAGAACTGCTCAAATATGATATAGGTCTTATTAGTGCCAATCTCCCACTGAGATTTTTCTCTGTTAGCCCCAGTGATAGAGGCTGATGCTTTTGATGCCGGAGGATCTGGGTTCTATCCCTGCTGGTGCCAGGGAACTTCTCATTGCCCACAGCCGTCAGTATTTTGCCTCCACCACTAACTTGTCACTACAGTACCGTTATTTGATGCATGCAACCACCCACCAGATTACAAAGCAGAAAGCAAATTATAAACAAAGCAGCAACATTTTTGCTGCTTAAAACATTCAGAACTTCTATTATTTTTTGGATCAACAATAGCAATCAATCAGAAACTTCCCTAGGTATGTTACTTTAAGGCAAATTTCAGTCATTAGCTACAATTCACTGCAACTAACAGGAAACTTTTGAATAGCAGGAGCTATACAAATTTGCATAAATATTCCATTTTCACTTATTTGTTTCTTATCTCAGCAGTCACCTACTATATTATGCATAGTTCATACACCAGCCTTCAAGTAAGTTAGAGGCAGAGACAATAAAATTTCATGAGCCACAGAGTAGTTTGGCAGTCATTCCGCAGGTCATTATTTTATGTTTTTAATAAAATATTTTGAATGAGTTTAGCAGTGGGGAAAGGTACTGGACTGACAGCTCTGGACACTTGAGCACTATTTATCCAAGGAAAAGTACAGCATGTATGACAGATGCAGTACTTCCTAACCCCCATGAAAGTGACTCAGATTTATTCTGGAGAAACTGCCTTTGGGTGGTGAGAAAATAATTCCATATCCCACTCAGTTCTTTGGCCTCTCTGCTGAGGAAGCCAAGAAATGTGCCAATCAATGACAACTGAGAGGCTGGTTCTGGTGACAGGGAACCTTGCATCCTGTGAACTGCTCTGATGCCCACCAAAAATCTGGCAGATGTAATAACTTTTACTCAGGGTCCGTCTTGGGTATATTTGAATGAGTGAGCTAGTGCCTCAACCTCAAGACTGCTCTTTCCTCTCACAGAGAGGGAGTTTGGGAGCCTCGAAGGAGGGACAGTCTGTGGATCTAATGGCCAAAACACCTTCATAAGGGGCACATCTGCAACAACCTGGATTGTTGTAATCATAGCTGTGCAGTGGTGATCACAGCTTCTCCAAGTCCACAACCAGGCTCCAAACTGTTGGCAGGACTCCATTACCTAACCCAGGGGCAGGCAACCTATGGCACAGGTGTCAAAGGTGGCACGAGCTGATTTTCAGTGGCACTCACACTGCCTGGATCTTGGCCACCGGTCTGGGGGCTCTGCATTTTAATTTAATTTTAAATGAAATTTCTTGTACTTTTTAAAAAATCTTATTTACTTTATATACAACAACAGTTTAATTATATATTATAGATTTATAGAAACAGACCTTCTACAAATGTTAAAATGTATTACTGGCACGTGAAACCTAAATTAGAGTGAATAAATGAAGACTCAGCACACCACTTCTGAAAAGTTGCCAACCTCTGCATGTGTATATGCCGACTGAGCAAGGCTGATTTATTCTACGTAACATTTAGACTCTGGTGCATTAGCGAACAAGTAAGTAGTCATGGGGTAAGAGGAAGGTCCTCTTTTAACCAGTTACTGCTCCATGAGAGAGGATAATGATTCTCCATTTACAGTTGTATTTTGAGACATATCAAGTAGCAAGTTTGAATCCATTTATCATGGGCCATGTTTATATCATTCTAGTTTTTTTTTTATCAAAATATTGTGTGGTACCAAACCAAATGCCTTACAGAACTCTAACTATATTCCATCAACACTATTACCCTCATCAACCAAACTTGTAATCTCGTAGAAAAAAAGAGATTCCAAGTTTGTTTGTCATGATCTGTTTTCTTTAAACCCACATTGAGTGCCATTAACTATATAATTTGAGAATTCCTAACTTTTGATTTATATCCATTACTATCAACTTCCCCTTTCTTCCATTTGTTATATATTATTTGATCATTATTACTGATTACTTATTTCACAGTAATCCCTAGAGGCTCCAACTATGATTGCTGCTCCATTGTACTGATTGTGGTTTTATTTCTGTTCCCTGATTGGATGACTTGAACTTTTATTAAGAGGAGGAAAATCAAAGAGATGTCAAGATGGCTATACGACTTATTCTTCTGCAAACACATCTACCCATAAGTATTCACATGACTTCTAATCCCTGAAAACAAAAACAAGACAAAAGTTTGGGGAAAATGGATGAAAAGGAGTGCAAATATAACTGAACTGATGTCAAGGTTTTTATTTCAATGTTTCCCAATTCTATTTTGCAATATTTGGCCAGCTCTAATCAGCTAACACCTAAAACCAACATCTTGTTCTCTTTCAGGCCTGGGCTACACTGGGGGAGGAGGTGTTGAACTAAGATACGAAACTTCAGCTATGCTATTTGCGTAGCTGAAGTCGAAGTATCTTAGTTCGACTTACCAGGCCATCCTCACGGCGGCGAGTCGACTGCGGTGGCTCCCCCTTCGACTCCACTTACTCCTCCTGCTGAGGTGGAGTACAGGCGTCAATTCGAGGATCGATTTATCGCGTCTCATCCCTGATACATCAAACACTACCCGCCGATTGGGCAGGTAGTATAGATGTACCCTTAGATTCCAACTCAGCAAAGCATGTCACCACATACCCTTAACTTAAGGCAGGTGCCTAATTTCCATTGGCTCAGATCATGAAAAGTACTTAGGCACCCAACTGATTTCAATGGGTGCTACTGACTTTAATGCCATTTAATCTTATGCTGAAGTGCTTTGATTAATTTAAATACCTCCAGTGTCAGCCCTGAGACCCACAGATCACTGTTCTCGTCTAATGGCTAAACTGCTATCCACCTGAGGCTATTATGACTAATGAGGGACTAGTAATGAATGCAGCTGCACCCAACTTCACTGTTATCTCTCAGCCCATTATTTCGTTTCACCTGTTGCATCTTGTCATATATTGTGAGCAACTTGGAGCTCCCTTGTACAGCACCTAGAACAATGAGCCCCTGCTTTGTGCCCCAAGGCCCTTCTGTGTTATTATACGTAACAAGAACAGAACTAATTCCTATACATTCTGCATTACTGTTATTGGGATGGTGGCTTCTAGCTAAGATGCAACACTTGATGTCATGTGAGGATTTATTACCACAAAACAAGAGAAACTGGTAGAAAAAACATGGATTCTCTCCTCTCACTTCGCAGCCTCGGTGCTACTGTTTGGGACATCGGCCAGTGGCAAAGAGTTTGCATCTAGGTGATGGATCTTATCCATTCTGGTGTTGGCATCTGTGCTGCTGTTGGAAAAGCAGTTGGCTCAGAAGCTGTAAGAACTAATTAGGTCTCTGTTCAAGAATTCTGTTACTGTCAGTCTATGGGGAATTATTGTGCTGTTCTTTGGGGATATGGGGATTGTTTTCAACAAAGTACCACTGGAGAAAATAGGTAGGAGAAAGAAAAATGATACCGTAGTGCGCTATATCTACAGGCAGTGATTAGCCAGTTCCACTGGCACTGGCTGAATCTAAAAAAGATTCTCCCTCCCATAGCTCATTCCACCTAAGGGAAGAAAGCAGAAACACTTGTCCCTACCCACCTCCTTGAAGATGCTTGAGGAACGAACACTGAATTTTGAAGATAGGTAAAGATTTAAGCATATGCAAGAATGCATTCGATGACGTGCTCAGTTATGAAGTGGAACTATTATGAAGCTCACAACCAAGCTACATGGAAAATTGATCAATGAGTAAATACCTCTTTACTTCTCTTTCAACCACTCCTATAGTTGCCCCTGAGCTTGGTTTATCTGATCACAGGTTACAAGTACCGTTGACTTGATGTAGAGACTTTAACAGAGGGTTTTTTTTTTCTGATTAATGTAACAGACCTAAGCAGTCCCCACAACCAGAACCCTCAAAATGTGGATCCTTGAGTCCATAACATTTTTATCATTTTTTAAATGTGCAAAATTTATAGCACTTGCGACTTTTTATCCACTGAGCAGGAACAAACTGTTGCAGTACAAGCCTCATCAATGGACTTCAGCCCGAAGTTCAGATACTAGAGTGATGAGAGCGATCTAGGTACCTGTAGCTGTGGAAGGATAATTCGTTCTTCATGCTGTTTAAGTCTTTGGTCTCCCTATCAAACCTGTCAATGCAATGAGCCTACATTAGGTATCTAAATTTTGGCAACCAAACTTAAGAGACCCCTTGTGCATATCTGGCCCTGAGTGACTTGTCCATGGTCACACAGCAACTTAGAAGGAAAGCTGGGAACAGAACTAAGGAGTCCTGACTCCTTCATCACATTGCTTTTTTAAAAGCTATGAAGCTTCTGTTAATAATAAACGAACAACAACAAAAACACAGACATGGTCAAAGTGAGATTTTATGTGCAAACCTTTTCAGATTTCAGGGTGAGAGGTATTATTTCTCCTTCCGTGCCCCACACAACCCTCCTCCCCAGTTTGGTAGTACAACACATAAATTCCACAAAGCCATAACTTCAAAAGTATTCTCAGATGGTGGCCTCTCTAAAACATCTCCCATGTCTAATGGGGTGAAACAAGGCAGTGTGCTGGCACTAGTCCTCTTTGGTCTCCTCTTTGCAGCCATTGTGAATTATGGCATCGACAATCTTCTTCTACATGTAACTTTAGCGCCCATGTGGCCAAGATGGAGTCTGCTCTGTGGGCAGCCCTGGCAAAGAAAAGGTGCGCGCAGGAATGCAGCAGGGAAAATTCTTTTCACCCCAGGGACAACTGTTCTAACCCCCCCCCGCCCCCCGCCAAGAGTGAACACACCCACCCACAGGAAAGTACAACGGATATAAGAAAGGGAAATATTTATTTACAGAGGGAGGAGAGGAGAAAAACAACAAGGGGAAACATAGGGGCAGCAGTAAAACAGGGCTACATTGAACTCAAGGCCCCACAGGCCCAGTGGGAGCCCAGTCAGAAAGGGCAGACACCGAGCAATGTGTCTGCACACAGAGTTCAGGAGTCCTGGGCAAAGTTCCAGTCCAGTGGTGAGATTTGGGGGCTCTTGGTCATCTTCAGTGCCAGTAAACTTTCCCCAACAACCCTCTCTGGTGCCGTCTTCGGCTGCTCTCTGCAAAGCCCCATAGAGCGACCACCTCCTCACTTAACTAGCTAACAGCCTCCCTCCTTATTCCCAATGCAAAGTCACAAGCCCAGAGGTGAAAGTAAGCCAGCAAGAACCAGAACACCATGCTGTACCGGACTGGCTTCCTCAGGCCAATGATTTAAAAGGCCTGGAGCCCCCAGCAGCAACCAGAGGCCCAGGCCCTTTAAGTTGCCACCAGAGCCCCGCTGCCAGAGCCCCTGAGTGGCAGAGGTGACTCTATCAGTGATTTAAAGGGCCCAGAGATTTAAAGTCCCTGTCTCTTCCGGTTGAGGCCCCTCCCCCTCCTCGGGACTCCGACATACCGGTAATTCCTTTAAATTACTTTCACTCCTGCACAATCCCCAGTACTCACAGCCCCATGCAGCTGTGGGCAGCAGTGATACTGGGTCCAGCTCCGGCCTGTCCTTCCCTGGTGATTCCTCCCTAGTACAGTGCTGCTCCTGTCCTGGGGTGTTCCCGATTGGCCACCCTGACCGTCCCAGGTTCAGGCAGGGTCTCTGCTGCTTTACTTTACGAGGGCCTGTGGGCTGCAGCCGGTCTCTTTTTGGAGCTTCAGAGCCACACCCTTGCAGTTTCCCTCCTTTCTGTCACTGCTCTCCCTTCCCGCTTAGGAAAAAGATTTAAAGGGGCCATGCTCTCTAAACCCCAAAAGAGTTACGTACATAAAATAAACAACTGATGAAAAACACTTCAATCTCTGAAGGCTTATTCAGTCTTTGAAGGTTTACTGCAGAGAAAAGTCCTTGAGGAACTCATATGTGAAGCCCTTTCTATAGTTGATTTTTCTCCATTTAGTCAGTGAAAGTGATCTACAGATTATCCTTGACAGGTTCTCAAAGGCAACTAAACAATTTGGACTCACCATCTGCCTGGAAAAAAATGAAGTTGTCTTCCAAACAGCTCCATCAACTACTATCACTGAGCCAAACATCAGCATTGATGGTATAAAACTAAAAAACATTCATCTCTTCACATATCTTGGCAATACTATCTCAAGTGATGGTTCCCTGGATCAAGTACTAACAGGATACGAAAGACAAGCCAGGACTTTGGAAGAGATCACCATAGGATACTCAACCAGCATATCATCAAACAGTTAACAACATTGATGATATACAACATAGTGGTGATACCATCCCTTTTATACAGGCAAACATGAACAGTTTATCACAAACACATCAAGCAACTTGAAAAATTTCACGTTATCTTCACTCTGTTCTGAATGTCCACCAGTAAGACAACGTGCCAAACATAAACATCATCGAAAGAGCAAAAACAACCCTAAGCACTGATTATCAAAGCTCAGCTTTGATGGACAGCTCATGTTATCAGAATGGATGATGGCGGACTCTCCCAAAAAAGTCCTCTATGGTGAAATTAAACTGGAAGATGAAGGAAATGCAGCCAACAGAAATACATCAACGTCTCTCTTAAGCAGAATTTCTAATCACGTGCTATAAATAGTCACAATTTTGATGACATTCCTGAAGTCAAAGACAGACCTGAATAGAAAGCAACTATAAAGGTTGTCAACACTTTGAAAACAGGACCAAGCGTCATACAAAGTCTTCAGCAGGGAGCCTCCACATTCCCGTCTGTGATCTTGCTCATCGCAGATCCTACTGTGTAGCCACAAGAGAACACACAAGATGCTGTGATGTCATTGTCAGACTCGATGGACAGCCACACTCAGGATAGGAGGGAGGGGCCAATTATCAATCCCTAAATCTGAACAAACCCCTAAGGATTTGGTTAAGAATAAACCCAGAAGTGGCCTCTTTTCTGGTTCTGATTTTCACATATTTGAAATCTCATAGGAATAGCTAATTTCAAGATATTTCCACCGTCTGAAGTAAAAGAAAATAGGACAACTTTTCAAGATTTTTTTTTTGCCATCATATTTGAACCATAGTTCCCAGCTGGCCTCAATCTCAAACTCTGAACCTAATCCAGATCATAACATTGCTTCCCTCTGTCAACCCATGTCTAAAAGAAACAACTTATGAAAGACACTGAAGTAACCACTAAAAAAATATTGCCCCTATTGCATGTGTGTTAAATTAGCAGGATCATAATGCTTGCAGGAAACCATTTATAGTTCGGTGTACTTATTAACTAATAGTCTTGTTCTACTGTAAATGGCAGATAATGAACATCAATTATCCCAAACAATCTCCAAACGCTGATGATTAAACATACTTTTCAATACCCAAAAAAGTAGAGCACTAGAATAGCGTAATCTCTCTTACAGTTGCAGAAGCACAAATGAAATGGACATTTGTTAGATTTCCCATCACTGCTAATTAAGATTCAAATTAGCAATATCAAAGGGAGTCCTTTTAACACCAACCATTGTGAAAATATTTTAAATGCCTCCCTTTGTGTATTAAAAATGTATCTGAAGTGTTGGACTGACATTAGGAAGAGAGCTAGGGGCCCAAAAATACAGAACAATTCTAATCAAAAATTAACATTCAGGGCTAAAACTCTGCTCTGAATTACACCCATGAAACTCCTTTCCACAAATGAGTCAACTTCTGGTCTCAATTACACAGGTGTAATTCCAGATAGATGCCACAGAAGCCAACAGATATACTCCGGAATTGCACCAGCATCGCCAAGACCAAAATCATGTTTCTGAGCATGTAAACAGCCATTTTTCTTATAATACACAACAGGACCTATTGCAAAAAAGAAAAATGTTATGAAATCTGCCAGAACCTGGAGGCACTTCAGGTCCTTGGTAGGATTAAGTTTTCTTTATGCAACAGGAAATATAGGAGCCCTCAAGCCCTTAACTAGGTTCAAAGGGAGAGAGGGAAAACATGCAAAGTATCTGCCCTTTAAAAGGAAACAGCTCGGCTTTAGTCCTTCTTTTGCAAAGCTAATGCCTGCTTTCTTTCTTTGTGATATATTTTCTTTCTACGTCAGCAGGTACCAGAGGCCACAGCCAGCACAGAAGAAATGCTCAGAAAAAGGAATGATGAAAAGTAGCAGGAAAGATGTTTGCGCACTGGCTAGAAATGAAAAGAAGAAGCAGGAAACACCAAGTTTAACAGGTGCATAATGGCAGAAGAAAACAGAATTTTCGGCACAGAATGGATCAAATGAAGCTGGAGCATAACTTCAGCAACGTCTGACTCTGCAGACTGCTCGAGGTGATAGCACAAAGGGGATCTCAAATATCTCCATGGGGCATTGACTCTGAAAGCTGAGCCCAACATTACCTCCAGACAGGGGCGGCTCTATGTGTTTTGCCACCCCAAGCACGCCAGTCAGGTGGCCTTCGGTGGTGTTTCTGCGGGAGGGCCACCGGCCCCTCAGCTTCCATGTATCTGCCACCAAAATGCCACCGAATTCGTGGGACCAGTGGCCCTCCCTCAGAAACGCCGCCGAAGGCCGCCTGGCTGCCGCTCTGACTGCAACCGGCAGACCGCTCCCTGCAGCTTGCCGCCCCAGGCATGCACTTGCTGTGCTGGTGCCTGGAGCTGCCCCTGCTCCAGTCTCTGCATTCCGGGGTACACACTGTCCCATCCTGCCTCTCCTTGGGTGATGTCACAATCCCCTCAGCCTGGCAGGGGATCTAGCAGGGAACTGAAGGAGGTGATGCAGCTGCCACCATCTTGACTGACACACTAGGGATTCCAGAGTTAAAAGCATGGAAGCCAAGGGCCTCTAGCTGGGGCTGTAACAGACCCTCATCCTTCTTGGGTTGGGCACAGAGGAGGATCAGTAACACCAGCTGTCAGGATTGCCTTCCCACTCTGAACTCTAGGGTACAGATGTGGGGAGCCGCATGAAAAGACACCCCCCCGCCCCGCCCCAAGCTTATTTTACCAGCTTAGGTTAGAACTTCCCCAAGACACAAGTTTATCTATGTCTGGAACAGTATGCTGCCACCACCAAGCGTTACCCCAAGAACTAGGGGCAGGGCCACTTGGAGCCCCCTCTCTTTCCAAAAATCCCCCCAAGCCTATACCTCCCTCCCTAGGAAAGGCTTGAGAAAAACCCCTCACCAATTCTGCTAGGTGAGCCTGATCCAAAGCCAGGATCTACACAATGGAAAACAAAACAGTCAAATTCTTAAAAGAAAGATTTTAACTAAAAGAAAAAGAAACAAAATTTCTATAGGACTCAGTGGAAAACTACTTTGCAATCACAAAAAGAATCAAAGAAAACCCCACAACACAGAGGAATTCCCCCCTCTGCTGAGTCTTTAAAGTTACAGAGAAAACACAGAATATCTCCCAAAAAACCTGAGAAATTCACAAGTGAGAAACAAAATATAAAACATAAACCGCCTTGCCTGGCTAAGTTACTTACTGTTGCTGTTTAGAAAGGTTATAAATAGATGGAAAGAAGAAAAGTGTCTGATTCCCCTGAAAGCCCAGAGTGAATGAAAAAACAGACAAAGCACTTTTCCTCCCCCCAGGTTTGAAAGCATCTTCAGTCTCCATTGGTTCTTTTGATCAAGTGCCAACCATGTTTCTTTTAGCTTCTTAACCCCTTAAGGTAAGCAGGAATTCTAGGCTACTTTATACTATGACACAAGCTCAGTCATTCCAGAGCTTCTAGATTTTCCTGGGAGCCAGATTTCTTGAAGAGAAATCAGAAAGGGTGAAACAATCTTTCGTGAGTTATATGGCAGGTGCACCAGCACTGGAGAGTTACAGTACGTTCCACTGGGAACATGGAATTTCTGGTTTTGAAACTCTGTTTTGACAGAAAATTGGACTTTGGGATGAAAATGAATTTTTTCATAAAAATATCTGCTTTCCACACCAAACAAACAAACATACATTCCATCAAAAACCCAAACAGCTGAAAACCATTTTCCCTTCTCCCCCGAAAAACCTGAAATATTTTTATTGAAAATGGTGCCCCCATGCCTCATGGAAGTTGTAGTTTGGGGTGCCTTATGGTCCTGTTCTCTTCTATAGGATGGACTCTCTGGTTGGACTGCATCTCCAACGATGGGTCACAGTCAAGAACTTCTGTGACACACAGACTTCCCCTCATGAAGAAGAGAGAAAGTGTTGCATCATGGGAGATGTAGTCTGACCAGAAAGCCCAGCCCACAGTAGACAACAGGAGCATAAGGCACCAAAAGTACAACTGCTATGAGGCATGGTGAAACCATTCTGAATTGAAATATTTCAGTTTTAGACTAAAATATTTTGGCTTTTGATATGTTGGCAAAAAGCCAAAATTTTCCATTGAAAACATCTCCCTATTTTCTTACCCGCTATTATATAAAGAAATTCAGAAATTTCAGGCTGACTTTGATCCATAGACGAATACCACTTGGGAAAAGTATGTTTTCTTTACAAGAAACCAACTACTAGATGAGACCACTGAACTCTACATTACAGCCCTTGGTAACTCCAAGTCATGCAAATTTAAATGGTTAACAGGTGGACTAATTAGTAGTTAAATTATCTGTAGTATAATTGATAAGATTAGAGTATAGTCTGTTACTAGTCACCCTGTATATCGCACCTTGATTTCAAAGCACTGTAAGCACATGTAAGACACACAAAATTAGAGGCCATTTTTGAAAATTTGGGTCCAAATGGCCATTAGGTACAGTGTATATGTGGCAAAGCCAGGAACAGAACCCCAAACTCATGATTCCTAATCCCAGCCTAGGGCTCACGTTCAGCTGGTACACACCAATAGGATACACTGGCATATCTTTCAGATTGCTGCATCATTCTCCAGGACTTAACCTGGCTGTTCAGGTGTCCTCAAAAATATGAGCCAAGCGTACATGCTGTAATGTCAGCCTGTGTGTGCACAATCTGAACCAATACCTCTGAGTGGGCTTGGGAGAGTATTGCCACTTCTCTGAAATCCCCAATCATATATCCCCTCTAGCAGATGTCGAGTTAGGCATTTGAGATCCCCAAGAGTCCAGTGAGGCATGCTAGCCTCTCTGAGCAGATGCCACACAAATGGAGCCTAGCAGAGTCCATGGTGTATTTGGGCTGCAAGGAGAGAGAATCAGTCCCAAGAAGCCCAGAGGGCATAACAGATTGTATTTTGAAGATCTGTACAATGTATTTTGAGCAGCTTCTCACTTGGACAGAACTCACATGATGGGTGGAGTTTGAAAGTGCACTGCCTTCTTCTTTCCTCCCTCCCCAATCCCATCTCTGACCTTTCTCCCCTTGCGTTACCTGTAAGTTAAACATACTACTCTTTCAAATGCTACATCTACACTTGAGGCTAGGGGGTGCTCGTGAAGACATACTCATGCAAGTTCCCCTTGTGCAAATAGTAGTGTAGCCATATTAATACAAGCAGCAGTGAGTGGTGGCACAAGGACATACTTATGGGGTCTGGGTGGGTTTGTACTCAGGATGATGAATCCAGGCTGCCATTCGCCTGTGCTACTACAGCTACACTACCGTTTCTAGCACACAAACTCAATGAGTGCTATCGTATATCTACTCAGGAAGAGACTCACACTCCAGCTCCAAGGATGGATGTAGCTAGAACTACAATGGACCAGTAGCTCAAAATGACCTGAGCTCAGAGGAGTGGCATGCTTGAAATAAAACAGTTGCAGAGAAGATAGGTAATGGCACCTTTTGTGCATCAAAATATGGTATAACTGGATGTTTCCACCTAACTCCCGAGAAAATACTAAAAAACCCTGATAGCTTGGGCATATGATTTGGAAGAGTGTGAAGGGAATAATAGGACACCACCACCTTGGTTTTAAGCATGGTGTGAATTAGTATTGTTATAATAGGCTGGGAGATGAGGGAACTGTCAGTGGCGTCCTGGGGTCACCTGGAGGGAGCCGGGGAAATTGGACAGGTACAATCTGCTGCTACTGACATTTAATTACTCTCCACGTTGAGAAATCAGAAGCTCAGAATGCAGAATGTTAGGTGTCTGTCACTAGCAGCAGCGCGTCGGCTTACCATGGGTGGAACATGAGCAGAAAAAGCAGCGAGAGGGAGTGATGATTGAAACCAGCCTTCTTTTCAAATGAAAACACCAACTTTTCTATAGATATTGGTTGATCCACATTTATAGAGAAAATAATTAAACAATGTCAAAAATCAGAGAGGTAGCCATGTCAGTCTGGATTTACAGAAGCGACAAAGAGTCCTGTGGCACCTTAAAGACTAACTTAAGTACTGAAGCATAAGCTTTCATGAGCTAGTACCCACTGCATCGGACGCATGCAAAGAATTGGCCAAAATCTTCTCTCCCTCCTCAGTCCCATGCTGTGTTGCCCTGCAATGATTTGTCCATGCTAGGGAACTACACTGATGTTAATTGCTTTAGAGTGGACTTCAACCAGCTGCATCAAGCTAGATGTAGTCTACAGCAGTGGTCTACAACATAACATTCCTGCTATTCTGATGCTTTTTATAGGTCACTAATAAAGCAACAAGCCTTGTCATACATAGTTATTGTAGGTGATGCTTTGAGCAAGGGGATGTGCCTCTGGTGTACTAACCCAGGAGGCATGGTGAGTTGGACAATGCTTGGAGGCATAATTACTCCCCAGTTTCCTCTGAGAGGAGATTGTAACTTGCTTCTTGGCTTTTGGCAACAGCAACTCACAGTACCCTTCTCAGTGGCTCAGCTACACTGGAGAATGAGCATAAGGCGTGAAGGAAAGACTCCGTTCATTCATTAACACCCCTCCCTGCCCTTTTGCTCCAGGGTGGGAATGAACACTCGTATCCCACATAGGGCTGTCAGAAGGGTTCTTACTCCTTCACAGTCCCCTGTATCAGTATAGATAACCCAAGTAACAATTGAGTGCATAGATTGCAAGTCAAAACATAACCGTTCCATTGTTGCCTGCCTGCTCTTACCTCAGATGAAGTGGGTTTGCAGTAGCCAGTTCCAAAAACTAGATTCTCTAATGACATACTGGACTGGTCTGGTCCTGTCTCCAGGCTGCCTTTACCCAGCCATGACCCTTTCCCTGGACGAGCAAAGCTAAAAGAAGAAACAACAAGAAAAGACACTTACTAAAAATCGGAGTCACTGAAGAGTCAGTTTCTGTCCCCGTTACCCACCAGGAAGAATTTATTGCAGATCTAAGAAACTATTTTTCACAAGTGCATCGTATAATAGCACGAAATAAGAAGGGTATTAAGCCAAATTAAAAAGTCTTAGGCTTTGTTTTAAACTGATATAACAAGTCAACACCACACATCCCACAAAGGGGAAGAATTCCACAGGACAGAGAAAATATCCAATATTTGGCATCTCAAATGTTGAAAATGAAGTGACAAGCGCAGAGAGCTTAAAAAATGGGAGTGTGGAGTCAGGCTTCTAACTGCGTTAGGGCATCTAAGAGAGTGGCCTGTTCTTCAAGCTCTGGGCACCCAATGGCTCCTGTTAATGTCAATATGACCTGCTGAGTGCTCAGCACTTTTAAAAATCAGGCCGCTTTTTCAGATGTTTTAATAGATATAGGAGCCTAACTTTGGGCTCCCATTCTTTAAAATTCTGGCCTACAGGTAGCTCAAAAAGAGTTGGCAGGTTGTGGGTAGGTTCAGAAAGAGAAACAGGCCAGCCATGTACGACATGACAGACCCAAAATGCGGAGTCTTAAATACTAACATTAACACCTGGGACTAGCTTTATAAAAAGCCAACAGGGAAACAAAGATGGATTGGGAACAACTGAGTCACAAAAAAAACCCAAAAACAACCCAAACCAAACCAGAACCCCATTAGATCAGTCAAGCCACACTTCTTTGAACAGACTGCAGTTCCAACAGGGTTATGCCCTATTTTATTGGGACGCTGCTTAAATCAAGGCCCAGCATCACAGTAGATAGTAAAGTACATAAATTCTGAGGTTTATTAATCACATTTGAGTATTTCATGCAGCAGTTCCAAAGTCTTATCTGAGCATTCACTGGGCTCAACGTAGAACCTATAATGGATTTTCAGGAGAGCAATCTCTTCTGTTCTTCCACAGCCCTGCCGGGGACACCTGTAGGATGTTTCCAGGGAAGCAAGAAGAGCAGCTAGAACCCCACTGCAAAAATCAAGCCAGGAAAGTAACTTCTGAACTTTGCATAGTAACATGGGACCTAGTCCTGAAAACCTTTCCCTGTGCCATCAAAAGGCAACATCTTCCGCTACTGCCATCATGGTCTGGAGTTGAAAGCTGTAATGTTGTAATGTGAGGGGCTCCACAGTCAATTGGCAAGCCCCTGAGTTATCCCCTCATCCTGCTTGGTTTTTAGATCTTTCTTGTATGACAAGAAGCCTAATCCATATTTATTGTTCACCTCCTTCCCAAAATTTTTTTAAAAAATTAAATTTTGTTAATTTCACTCTGTCAGGAATCAGGGCTTGCAGCCGAGCCAGATCCCCCAGCACCCAAAGGAGTGCAGCTGGTTTGTAGCAGGCTGTCTACTTGGCTACCCTGTGGATTGGCTGGAAGACTCATCAGACTGGCTCCTAATCCCAGCAGCAGCAGTTCAGCAGCTGCTCAAAGTATTCGCTCATGGCTGAATTAACTCCTGCACTTGCTCCCATCTTGCTTCTGCCTTGCTCCTGCCTGGGCCCCAGTCTTATCTCACTCCTGCTAACCTAGTTCTGACCATTGGCACTGATTCACGACTTCTGATTTGGCTTTGGCATCTGGCTCCGGCTCTCACTACGAGACTTGATGTTTGGTCTAACCACTAGGCTTAACTGCTGTGTTCTGGTCACTGGGAACACTGTATTTTTTTCACAGGGATATAAACATCCAGGAGGTGACTTCATGCTATAAAAAATCCCAGAACTGTTGGAGGGAATACTCCCTCAGCACAGGCATTGTGAAAGGCAGCCACTGGCTACACCATTAGTCCTACTGTATGGATAGTGCCTGGGGTGGCGCTGAAGAGGTTGGGGCTACAGTATTATCTGATACAGTGATAGTGAGTGGTGCTCCAACTCAGAGAGTTTGCCACGGGAAGCTGAAATCCTAAATTACCCCACACGCCATTTTGGAATCCAGAGCTGCTCAGAGCCAGGAGTGCACAATATCAGGAGCTTTGCCTCTCCTGCTTCTGGGCTGTGAGGTTTCGTATTGCATCTCTAAGGCTATGTCTACACTGCAGAATGATACTGAAATGAGCTTTTGGCAGATTGAAGGAACACTGGCATTGTTTATTCACAAGATTGGATCTCAGTGCCAAAAAACATTCCAGTGAGTATAGCTACCTGCTGCGTCCTACATAAGATCTGTGAAGCAAAGGTAGAAAAGTTGCCTCCAGGGTGAAGGTGGAGTGGATGTCCACTGAGTTTGAACAACCAGACACCAGGTCTATTAGAAGAGCTCAACACGGAGCTATGCAGCTCACCGAGGCTTTGGAAGAGCACTTTAACAGTGAGCCACAGTAATGCATTGTGGTGTACTGTGCTCTACCTGGCCTTGCTGCTTTGGGGTTATGAGGAGATGTGTGGCGCTTGTTGTACATCTATGAACATAACACTGTCAATGCAGCTATTAATTTTGTAGAGCTTGCTGTACTTTTAAAGGTTATTACACTATGTTTTTCACTGACCTTGTGAGTTGTGTCGTGTTGCACAGTAACACAAGTTACAAGACGTTCTGCAGCATACGTTGTGAATTAATGGATGAATTATTTTCCAAATAATAGAATTTTATTTGGTAACACAACCAGTTCAAAAATAAACAAATAAATCCGGTCAATTTAAAAGCAAATACATTCAAAACTTAATATAATGGAAGAGAACTTAACAAGGGGAAAGAGAGAACATTCATGTGATTTTTACCTAAACAGACAGCAACTGGTTTTCACAGGTCAGCGTTTGTGAAGCTGTGATTGTCTGTAACGCCCCCAGGATGGAGTAGGGGGTAAGGATGCGGCTCCTGATGTTATGTGGAATGTTGAGGAGGGATGTAGGGAGGTGAGGAAATGGAGTTCTCTATGGATTGCAAAGGGAGGCGGAGCCTGGGATTGTTGAAACTGTAGGTCCACAAAAGTCTGCAGCATCTGTGTTTACTGCAGGAGAAGCCCCATTATGCCCTGGTGCCTCTCCCTCTCCTTTTCCTGCTGGGACTTTCTCCTGTCTGCTCTTTCCTTCTCCAGGCTCTCTGCAATGTTCACCCTCCAGCCCCTTTGCTCAAGGTCTGATGCAGCACTGGCTTGTGGGATCTGATTGAACATGTCATTCTAAGTCCTTTTCTTTCTTCTCATGTGACTCAGGCGTTTCCTGGGTGTGGAGGGGGAACTGCTCAAGGCCACAATGGCAGCAGCTGCAGATTAAACACCAAGAGGTACCATTGGCAGTACAGTTGCAATGGAAAGCAGAAGTTAAGAGTCAGAACTCCCTTTCCTTGCTCCCATAAAGTTTTAAACAAGACGTGCTTATTGACACTTCTCCTTCAAAGGCTTTTGCACAGCAGCACTCATGGCTCCAACGATGGTGAGTGTAGCACTCCAGAAGTGAGGAAAATGAGGAGGGAACTGCTTGGTTGCATGAAACTAGGAGCATGGCACTGAATACTGGCACTATTTTCCCCAGGCTGCGGCAATTTTAGCTGATATCTCACTCCTGAGGGTAACAAAGGCACAGAGCACGGCTGCTGCTGGCATCCCAATGCCATTGAGGCCCATGCGCTACTAGCTTGTGTACTGCAATAGCATCTGGCAATGTGATCGTTGACTGGGGTGGGAAAGTGTCTTACTGCGGAGGAAGAAATAAGGCTACCAATGCTATACACACCTTTGAGAGAGGGTCGCAGAGTACTTCCATGAAAGTTTCATTGAGATCTTTCAGGAGGATTCAAGGGACATTTCTCCTCAGAGGTATCTATGGTGGTCCGCGGAGGGACGGTGGGATCCTCACCAAGTGTGACATGCAGCGCTTCATAAAACAGACAGGTGGTTTGGTACCAGATTGACTGCTGGCCTTCCCGGCCTTCTGATATGCCTGATGCAATTCCTTCGCTTTCACGCGGCATTGCTGCTGGTCCCTGTCATGCCCATTCTCCTGCATCCCTCCTGCAATGTGCTCATAGATGTCCACATTTCTACAGCTGGTCCATAACTGTGCCTGCACAGCCTCTTCGCCCTACAGGCCCAGGAGATCCAAAAGCTTCTGTTTCCTCCCAGCTGGAGTGCGCCTGGAACATGTAGCTGGCATGGTAAGCCAGACAATTGCACCCAACAATAGAGAGCCACTAGATGTGCTCATCGAACTGGACAATCAGGAAAAGGCTTTTCAAAAATTTGGAGGGCTTTAACAGGGATGGGGCCCTCTGGTCTCTGTGACCCTTGGGCAGTGGAGTTAACGACTGTGACCCAAGAAGTCAGTATTGGGCATTGTGGGACTCTGCTGCAGGATAAGTAATGCAGCACCTACATGCGTGCTGCATCGATCACATCAAACTATGTCTCAAGGGTGCTTGGAGAGGTAGTGTTACTGCATCGCTGTAACGGGGCACATATGTTGATGGGAGACAAATTTAAGTGTAGACAAGAATGATGAGGTCAATGCGAGGTGATTTACATCGACTTAACATTGTAGTATAGACCAAGCTTTAGAAAGATGAGAATCTGAGGCACAGAGAAACTCAAGTGACCAGCCCAAGTCTGTGGCAGACCCAGGAACTGAACCCAGAGGTCAACCTTTTAACCAGGAGCCCATTCTCTCTCTCTCTGAAGCAACAATGATGTTTATTACATCTCCTCAGGCTTTAATATAGTGCCGTAAGGACACACCATAAGGAGGAGGAAATCACATGGCTGGCCTTGTGTTTATTAAGCCTGATCCACACTGGGGGGTGAGGGGAAATCGATCTAAGCTATGCAACCTCAGCTACATGAATAACGTAGCTGAAGTCTACGTACTTAGATCTACTCACCACGGTGTCTTCACTGCAGTGAGTTGACTGCTGCGGCTCCCCCGTCGACTCTGCCTGTGCCTTTCGTGGCTGTGGAGTACACGAGTAAATGGGACAGTGCTCAGGGGTCAATTTATCACGTCTAGATTAGACGTGATAAATTGACCCCAGCTGGATCAATCGCTGCCTGCCGATCCGGAGGGTAATGTAGACATACCCTGTGTTTTAACGGTTGTGATTCAATCAGTTTTCTGGAGGCTGCTTCTACGTGGCAGCCAACACTTCAATGTATTTATTGCACCTAAAATGTGAGCTAAAGAAAGGAACTCCAAAGAACAAAAGGACAAACACTGCTCAGAATCACACAACAATGGACAGGGTCTGGTTTGGTCTGCTGAAAAGACCGAATCACATACAAATGTAAAAGGACTGTCACTGTATCATTCAGAAGCATAAACAAATGATAGTTGACTACAAAAAAAACTTCATTTGAATATTATCAAAACTGTCAGAGTCTTTGATGGAGAGAAAAGCACTTTTTTAATGCCAATTTTATTTATTATCTTTTGCTTTTACAGCAGAGAAGGGATTTGATTGTGCTGGCCTTTTGGAAATTGATTTGAGATGGTGCTGTAAAACAAAAAAAACCTTTTTCAGGAACTCAGCCAAAATGTTGCTTGTTTTCTGGAGGGAAACTAACTAAAAAGCTTGAAAAGTATTGAAGTCCCACAGATGCCATATGAGGAACATTTTATTTGGAGACAATTCCTGTTAGCTATTATGCATGTTCATTTTTTGTATTTCTTCTATTTTTTACATGTTAATATTACTACAAAAAGTCAGTTGAATTAAAGTAGAACCTTTGTTGTTTACAAGTTTAACTTTCTTCCTTTTTATTAGTGCTGATGGAAAAGCAGAATTTCCATCCTCAGCAAATTCTTATAATTCAGCACTAGATTTTTCCCCAAATTAGGACAAAAAGTTGAAATATCTTGTTTGTGTGTTTGTTTGTTCAACAGAACAAAAAGTTACAACAAATTCTATTTGAAAATTCATGTCATTTCAGTGCACTGAACATTTAATTTCTTCTCAGTTCTATTTTATCCTATGTCTGCCTGAGTGGTCAAGGTGACTCATGGGAATTGTAGTTCGGGTGCCATATGCTCCCATTTGCTATGGACTGAGCATCCCAGCCAGACTACAATTCCTATGATGCATCACAACAGTTCATGCAGAGGAGAGACCATAGTCAATCATGAGAGATTTAATCCAGCAAGGGAGCCCAGCCCTTTAACAAAGCATAAAGGCTTGAGGCATCCAAATTACAACTTCGCTGAGGCCCTACCATGGCTCAGGCAGATACAGATCAATGTCCAGTTGAGCCAACCAAACCCAAAATATTTTGATGAGATTTTCCCGCACGTTTTCATTTTGAAGAAACTACAGTTTTCATCAGAAAGTCACTCCACAGGGAAATCCCAAACCAGCTCCAGTTTGCACCTTTTGCCATTTGCTTTGAAAATCAGATCTGAACACATGCAGATAATATATGTGAATTTTGGCCTAAGCCATTACAATTGGCATAACACAGACAGAACTGCCTAGTGGTTAAGGACTCCCCTAAATGGGAGGTGAGTAAACCTGGCCAGGTAGATCTATGGACAAATCACTTAATACCATGCCTCAGTTTCCTTATCCATGACAAATGAATAACAATACACCCAATAAACAAAATCTACTTTTAAAAAAGGGAATACAGTTGGTTAATTGTGACATTTCCCCCCCCCCCCCCGCCGCAAACCCTTAAAGATAAGGAAATACTAAGCATTGAGAGACTTCTCAATCAAACCTTAACTCCCACATAGCACATTTCCACTGACGGACTGACTCTGCATCTTCATCAGGAACTTCCTTCTGCTTCCAGCAGTTGAGGAAACACACTACAGATACCACATTAATCTCCCTCATAGTGGAACACACAACCTTAATGCCAACCCCCAGCAACGTGAGTGCTGAATATACAGACACAGGTTAAATATTCCACCTGATATTTATTTGTGGGGGAAGTATAAATATTTATACTTTATATAAATATAAAGTATATATATATAAAATATAAAATATATATATATATATATATATATATTTATATTTGTGGGGGAAGCATAAATCCAATTCATGCCACACCTGTAAATCCTCACCGAGCTTTAGTGAGGTTAAAGTAATTAATGGTTGTCAAGGGCTTTGAGATCTTTCGATAAGAGTGACAAATCTTATTATTTTTATATATATATTAATGACACCATTTATCCTTCCCTGGAACTTGAGGAGAGTCACGAGTTGTAATTTGGCTTGCATTCTCCAAAGTGACTCTACACCTTGGAGAACTTTTTGCCCAGCTGAAACTAAGTTTCGGATCTACAATAAAAACTGAAAGCCAGGCAAGTTCAGTGTTGTTTTTTCAAATGAAAGACACACATCCAGTCAGAATCTTTATTTATTTGACACCCCAACTGGTAGCCCTGGAGGCTGCTATCCCAGAAGCTTAAGATTTCAGGTAAGGAACAACCACTAGGAAGAAAATAATTCCAAAGCAAAAAAAATCTTGTTTTCATGCAAATATCCCTGGAGGGGAAAAATATCATATTTACAACATTTTGTCTAAAATGAATGTTTTCCAATATTTTCTGAGGTATAAGGGGCTCTTCATTGTATACATCCTATATTCTCTTTAAATACAATTCACTTTAAAAATATAAATGAAATATAAAGAGAGAAAGAGAGAGAGAAATAAATAATCAGCTGACTGACTTTGCTACCCAGGCTTATATTTGTGGCAATTTCAATTGAGTGAGCACCCACTAGTACTCAGGGGATTGTAGAAAATTAGAGAGTCATTCCTCTGCCAAGATTCACGATGCATACGGTAACAAATAAGTTAAAGTGCTTTGAATGAATAGGAGTAGGACTGAGAATAGGGAATTCAGGGCAGGACTTTTTAAAAATACTCTGTGTTGCCCAAAGCTGCTCCTTCTGATGAATTGGGAGTTTTAGCTTTGATTTAGCAGGCACAGGGTTAGGTCAATGCTGAACACTTCTGAGGCTATCTCCTTTTCAGTTCTTTTTCCTCTTCTGCCCTGGCAGAGAACAGCTTTGGATAAGTCATCTCATTCATCTGCCTGTCAGTTATTCCCTATGTAAAAGGTGATGTAGGCTCTTTACCTGTCTCAGGTGGCATTGGGGAAAGGCTAGTTACAATAGAGTGCTCTGAAGATATAAAACGTTAAAATGTATTACTGGCACGCGAAATCTTACATTAGAGTGAATAAATGAAGACTCGGCATACCACTTCTAAAAGGTTGCCGACCCCTGATATAAAGGATGCAAAGTGGACATGGACAAATCTCCCATTGAAGGCACTGGGAGTTTTCCCTGCGTGTGGGCTATGAGATTTCTCCTGACTATGATTTTAAGAGGCTTGGGTGTGTGGGCGGTGGTGCTGCTGACTGAGAGAACATGATTAAACAAGAGAGAGCATGATTACCAGCTGCATTCAGGGAAGGCTCTCTGCTTTTATCTGGATTCATTTAAAGGGTTGCTTATTTGTTTTAACTGGGTTACAAATGTTTTCAAATGGATTCCTGGAACTGCTGAATATAAGACTGAAGTTCGTGCTGCCAATCATTGAACTGGATTCTGCACAGTGCCAAAGACTGTACGGCTTTTATCTGTCCTATTTTTATGGACAATGGCCATTTGACAAGGAATCACGACTCTCCAATGCCTAGAGAGCTCCTGGAAGTTTTAAAATAGAAATCACTTGAAGTCCCTGGATGAATTTTCATTAGAAGGCAAGTCAACCTAAGCTGAACATAGAGGGTCTGGCCTCAGTGCACTCAGGGAAGGATTTGACAATCAACACTTCAGACACTCACATCAGAGGCTATTTGCACGTTGTGGTTTTGTCTTATGAGCAGCAGCATGTGCTTCCTGTTTAGAGAAAGCAGCACAAAGGATATTGTCACCCAGTAAAGCAGGTTTAATTACCTGCTCTTAGTTTCCCTACAAAACTGTGCATATTTTAGAAGTTCTATGTTGTTGTCCCAACATGTTTTATCCCCTTCAGCAAAGAGACCCATTTCCCTTCCCAGATGGAATTATCTCCTTTCCATTGTGGGACTGCTGAGGAATCAGGTCCCAAGAAGCACAGCGCCTTGGCTTTCCACAATGAACAGTGATTTCTGCAGCATCCAGGAGCATCACTCGAGTCCTGCTTTACATTCCTCACAGACGTCTTCCTTTGTTCACGCTGCTCCCGGAACAGCAATTGGCGAAAGAATTCAGCACTGCCGGCGTACGACTGCAACCACCAATTACTAGGGGAGCCAAAGGGTTCAAGAGCAGTGGGAAAGGTGTTTGAAACCCCTACCATTTGAGAGTAGTGGTGTGGCAGGCCTTGTCATTGATGGGAGGTGTTTGGCTGCTGGGGGAAGCAAGAGTGGGAGCAGAGACGTGCTGCAGGTTGGGGCAATGGACACAAAACACCCATTAGGACAATATTCCTATCGTACTGTGCTTCTTCTAGGCCCACCCTCTGCTGTACCACGCTCTCCTATTTCCTCGGGCAGGTTTTAACTAGCCATGTTAGTTTAAATGTTGAATTGGGAGATTTTAACCAGCTCCTGGCTCAGCTACCTAAAGACAAAAGAAGAATTAAAAGCAGCTCATCTCTGTCGCTAGCACTGCTGAGTGCGGATGTTAGGGAGAAGCGCTAGTAGGTCTTTAAAATGTCCCTCTAGCCCTCTTTCTGCAGTGACACGGAAAAGGGAAACTACTGCTTAGCTTTAGAGAGCCCATTGGGGAGTGGGTTAAAGGCCACCCAGGATCACATGGTGCCTCTCCACTGTCCCAGATTCCAGACCTAAATTTGCTTCCATTGTTCATAAACCTGGGGTTACTGCATCTTCATTACTGACGTTTATTTACATCTGAAATGCTGAATCATAAAACTTGAGGCTAGAAACCATACTTGGAGTGCCATCGAATTCAATACTGCGTGCTTTCGGTAACGCAGCTGGAATTTCAGAGTATCAGGTCTGCTGCAGTAACTAATAAATCAGCTGTTCACTGTGTCAAAAAACTGACCTGCTAATTGTATCGTACTCCACAGTTACGCTTTAAGCCATCTGGGCTGGCCGTGTAGCTGAGATTCTGATTGTGTGCAATCTCTGCCTTCACCAACCATAGCAATGAAAGATAATGGAAGAGGTAATATGGTAATAAGGCAGTGTTTACCTTAAATATCCTATCTGTTAGGCAAACAGTGATCTTTGTTAGAAAGGATTCAGTAGGCTCTATTGACTCACTGATCCAGGTCATATTTCCCTATTTAAATGTAAGTGGGATTGGGTAGCTCTTTGGAGAGAGGATCTAGGGTGTGGGCAGAACAGTCCTGAGGGAGGAACCATAGTAACAGCCACGTCTGGGAAGAAAGTATGAGCTGATATTTATACAAATATATTGTTGTTTCCTTCATTGACATAGCCAGGCTCCAGGATGGGGATGAGCTTAGACTGGACAAAGAAGATTGGAAGAATGAGAATTTCCATTGCTCTACGGATAAACAATGTGTAATGAATATACAGACACCGACACTAAAGAGGACAGGTCACTGATTCAGAAGCAATCTAGACTGCATGGTAACTGGGCACAAGCAAACAATGCATTTTAATATGGCTGGATGCATCTAGGAACAAAGAACATAGGCCATACTTCCAGGAAGAGGGACTCTATCCTGGGAAGCAGTGACTCTGAAAAAGATTTTGGGGTCATGGTGGAAAACTGGCTGGGTGACAGTGTGGCCACAAGAGCTAATGCAATACTAGGTTCACAAATAGGGGAATCTTGAGTAGGAGAAGAGAGGCTATTTTACCTCTGTATTTGGCTCTGGTGCAACCACTGCTGGAATACCATGTCCAGTTCTGGTGCCCACAATTCAAGAAGGATGCTGATAAATTGGAGAGGGTTCAGAGAAGAGCCATGAGAATGATTAGAGGATTAGAAAATATGCTGTATAGTGCTAAGATACATAGATTGAACTCTTTGAGTCTAACAAAGAGAAAGTTAAGGGGTGACGATTACAATCTGTAAGTACCTACACGGGGAAAAATATTTAATAATGGGGTCTTTAGTCTAGCAGAGAAAGTATAACATGATCCAATGGCTAGAAGTTGAAGTTAGAAAATTAAGACATAAAGTATAATTTTTTAACAGTGAGAATAATTAACCACTGGAACAATTCAACAAAGGTTGTGGTGGATTCTCCATCACTGACAATTTTTAAAGCAAGAATTTCTAAAAGATCTGTTCTAGGAATTGTTTTGGGGAAGTTCTCTGACCTGTGTTATACAGGAGGTGAGACTAGACGATCACAATGGTCCCTTCTGGCCTTAGAATCTATGAATCTACATTAAAACAAGTTAAGATTCCCAGGAAACTAAAATATGATGAAACACCAAAGGCTACCACACACTAGTTTTTTCTTTTTGTATTCTGCAAATTAATAGCTTTGCTTTTATCTTAATAAATTCTCTATCTTGTCACAGTATATTATCAGAAAGTTACTCAAGCTTTTCAAAAATAAGGTCTTATTATTAGATCAAAACTTTTACAATTAAGCCTTTTTAATTTGTGATTCCAGCAAACATGGCAAGGATAAGCTTGCCTACACACAAAGGCTCTGAACTTGGAAAAAGGAATACTGGTTTTAATAGGCTGGTTTTGTTGAGAATGCATAGCACAGAAGTTGCTTTTATGCTATTTATTTTACCCTGTTTTATGGTAGGTGAATTTATGTTATATTAATATTTAGGTATCTGGATGTTTTTCAAGTAGCAGATAAATCCACAATATTGTAATTTCAGATTATCATTATTATTGACTTAACCAAATGAGACCATATATTGTGTTGCAAAAATGTATTTTCATTTCACTGCATGAAATCAAAACACTTTTCTTCATAAACATCCACAAAATCACATTTTAAAGCTTTAACCCAGCTATAGATCAGTTGCTTATCATACTTTTTATGTCTCACAGTAATAATACTTTACAGTTCTCTAGCCCCTTTCCTTAGAGGATAATAAAATACTTTATAAACAATAATTAAGCCTGTCATAACCATACAGAAGAGTAGCCTAGAATTCCTCCTTACTTGTAAAGGGTTAAGGAGCTCACATAACCTTATTGGCACCTGATCAAAAGAACCAATGGGGACAAGAGATACTTTCAAATCAGGAGTGGGGAGAGGCTTTGTTTTGTGCTCTTTGTTTGTGTGAGTGTTCACTCTTGGGACTGAGAGGGACCAGCCAGCAATACATTTCCTCCAAATAATTCTGAGTCTCTCATATTACAAAAATTGTAAGTACCAGCCAGGCAAGGCATATTAGTTATCTTTTGTTTTCAACTTGTGAATTTTCCCTTTACTAGAGGGAGGTTTATCCCTGTTTTTTGTTTGTAACTTTGAAACTAAGGCTAGATGAGGTTCCTTTGTGTTTTTTTGAATCTTTTGTTACTCTGCAAAGTTATCTACCACCCTGATTTTACAAAGGTGATTCTTTTACCTTTTCTTTAAATAAAATCTTTCTTTCAAGACTCTGATTGATTTTTTCCATTGTTTTAAAGATCCAGGGGGTTTGGGTCTGTGTTCACCTGTGCCATTTGGTGAGGATATTACTCTCAAGCCTTCCCAGGAAAGGGGTGCAGGACTTGGGGGGATATTTTTTGGGGGAATAGGAACTCCAAGTGGTCCTTCCATGATTCTTTGCCTAAATCATTTGGTGGTGGCAGCGATACTGTTCAAGGACAAGGAATTTGTGCCTTGGGGAAATTTTAACCTAAGCTGGTAGAAATAAGTTTGGGGGTCTTTCATGCGGGTTCCTACATCTGCACCCCAGAGTTCAGAGTGAGGAGGGAACCCTGACAAAGCCTAATAACTGAAGCTGGTTGGCAATTTTTTGACAAAACGGGAGTGGGGGGAGGGAAGTTGCTGATAATGCCAATTCATTGAAACTCAAACTGTCTGTGGGAAAGGGTCAGCTTCCAAGAATTCCCCAGCAAATCGAAAAAGAAAAATGTTTTGAAATTGTTGACATGTCACATTATGATATTTTTCTGACATGAAAAGTAATGAGTTTTTATTTACTCAATTAACCTTTTAAATTGAAACTTAACACCTAGTAAAAAAAAAGTTCAAGATCAAAACAAAACATTTCAGTGACCCAAACCGATAGGTTTGTCAGCTCATGAAAAATTGAGATTTCATATTTTCATCCTGACTCAGAATGAGAAAAGGTCTCAAAATCTTGAAAATTCTCTCAGGAGAAGAAAGCCATTTCTCCCCTCCTCCCACACCCCATAGCTATTAGTGTTCTGCCCATTTACAGAGGAGCATAATGGGGCCCAGGCTGATGTTGGCAAAACTATCAGGTGGGGGAACTGAGAACGTATAGTGCACGTTATAAAGTCAGCGTACACCAATAGTTACATACCTCACAGCAGTACCTCAGTCTAGGGAGAAATGACAATAACTCACATATGTCCATCTCAGGGACTTACACAGCCCCACATATCTAAACATCTCACAATCTTTCATGTGTTTATCCTCATAACATACCTGTCAAGAGGGGGTTATCCCTATTTTAGGGAGGGGACCTGGAGTACAGAGAGATGAAGTGATCTGCCCAGGGACACTCAGGAAGTCAGTGGCAGAGCCAAGATTTGAACCCAGACTTCTGGACTCCCAGCCCAGGACCAGAAGCACAAGTCCATTTTTCCGCTCTATAGTAAGGGCTGCTATTATCAGGTGGGTGAACATTGTCATAAGAACTGTACCACAATCGCCATTTCTCTGCTCTTTACCTGATCAGTGGCTGGTGTAACGCTACTAGTGAGGCATGCACTGTAACAGATATCACTGACAGGTGGAAATAGTCAAACATGACAGGAACATGGTGGTGCAAGCCTCTTCTCGGATGGAAGTGAAGACCCAAAGTACGGCTGCTTATCACAGGGATCGCTGGAATGTCTCTCAGTCTGAAAGGAGAGGTTTACAAGGGTTAGTGAAATCTTAAGTTGTCACAGCGGACAATGGCATTAAAGACAGCAGACTGGGAGACCGCATGAGCTGAATTTGTATCACTTCATGGTGACAGTCTCAGCTATCAGAGCATTCACTCAGTTGATGCTTATCTCTTAATTGCACTTGCAAGCAGCGGGGATGTAAATATTATTACTCTACACTAAAAAACCCCCAGATATGATAGAATCCAAGAAGCCCATCCTGGCGCTGCCAGACAAGCAGCAACCTCCTTCCTGTGCATCACACTCACACTAGGGGAAAGCTTTGGAGGAGCAGGGAAGAAGTTCAGATAGCAGGTTGCCCGGCTAATTCAAATTTCAGCACCCAGGATTTAGCACTAATCTGGATGTGTAGCACCAGACAGTCTGCTTTGCCTCAGGGGAACGGCAACAGCGAAAGAGCAGACCTGTTACTGGAGGGTTTTAAAGACCACTCAGAGCATCCTTGGATGACCAGAGTTGTTTCACCGAAACTTGTGTAACTGTTCCTACCAAAACACTACTATAGGAACTTTTCTTTCAAAAAGCCCTGGTGTATCATTGTTCACGTAACAGTAACAACTGTCAAATGAAATAAATGCACTAGATTATTTCTGATAAATCGCAGTTCATTTCTCCTCCAGGCCCTTGCCATACCCTTGATATGTTAAAGCACGCCCACCCCTGACCCTCGACCAGCCTGCGATAACACAGCTCTGGTTTCATCTGGTTTCATCACCATACAGAAGCTAAATGGAAACAGCACATTGAGCTCCATTATAAGGTGCCTTGTGGGGCAGTGTGTAAGATGACCTGGGACCAACTCCAAGGAGCTCACTGTGGACCTCATCTAACTCCTGCTGAAGTCACTGGGAGGCTTTTCAATGACCTCAGTAGGGCCTGAGAGGCTCCTTCAAGCACAGCTGCAAGTGTCGTTTGGCAAGACCAGAGAACCAGGAGTAATGCAAAGCTCCTGTATCCAGGGTGGATGAGCCTCTTCCCGTGAAAGTTAATGGCAAAACTCTCATTGATTTTAGTGGCACAGAGTCAGGTCTTAGCTCATACATATAGAAGGTGAGATTTTCCAACCGTGCTCAGCCTTGACCTATGTATGGCCCTGATTCGGAAAAGCACTAGACATCTGCTTGAGTGCATCCTTATCCAGGACAACGTTGAAGCATGTCCAGGAAGGCAATGCTTTCCCAAATTGCAGTGCCTGGTCCCACTGAGTCAATGGGAAAACTCCTGTTGACTTCCATGGTAGTAGCAGAGTTAGGGGACCGCCAAGCACCTCTGAAAATCCCACCCTTAAAACAGAAATTCTCTTACTGCAAGGAGAGGGATGACAAAAATGCCCCTGGTGGGGGAGAGGGATGGGGGTGGGGAGGAAGAGGAATGGGCAGACACCTCTGTAACGGAGATGGAAGCCAAATCAGAGCTCTCCAGTTTCCAATAGACCCTTTAACTTTCACGAAATTCATGTTACCTGAAGATGGAGCGTCCCTACAATATCAATGGAGCTTTAAAATGACACTCACTGTTGTTCACTATCAGTAAAGTGCAGGTCCAACTTGAGCTGAAAATCTGCTTCGCTTAATGCATCTTCTACCTGTAAAGAACAGAAGGGCTGAGTTACCTGTGTAAGCCAGCTCACAACAAACACAACCTGGTGAGCAACATAATAAGTTCCTGCCAACAAAGCCGCGTTTACACTGCTGCTTGTGCCGGCAAAACTTTTGTCTTTCGTGGAAACAGCTGTTCTGGAGACAACTGTGCAGTGTAGACATACCCCAGCACACTGTAGCGTGTATTCAGCTCCGTGCAGCAAAAGGTCTTATATCGGTAACCTACTAAAGACATTTCAAAGGCACCAGACCTACACAGATATGCATGAATCATAGGATATCTGGTATAACATTTGCTTTACCTACGTTTTGCAAAGGCGAAACAACATCTTTTTATCTGTGCATGTGTGAGGGGGAGATAATTCAGAAATCAAGAAGGAGTTAGCTTTGTTATAATAATCAAAGTAAAGGTACTTAAAAACCTCCCAAAATAATCTGTTATTTTGCAGTGCAGGATATGATAGCTCGTGGTGGGACCTGAGATGAGAAAATTCCAACTTCTACCTATTGAATATTTGTCTTGAAAAACCTGCAAGCATGTTTATCAAAACAAGACTTTTTTTTTTTAAAAAAAGTGTACAGCTGTTGCTAAAACTCAAATCACAGTCACTGGTGGATACAAAAGAAATAACGATTATACAGCAAAGCTCTTGGAATTGCAGTCTGCATTTAAACTAGGGATTCAAGCTGCCAGCTGTGCCAGATCAAGCCTCATCCACCAAGTGTGGATGAAATTTGGTGTCTGATCTTAAGAGACGTTGAGCACCTGCTACTCCCATTGAAATCAGCAAGAGTTACAGAAGAGTGAGAACTTACAAGATAAGACAATACCTATTGCTCTCCATTCAAAAGAAATTGAGGATGCTCGGTACTTCACAGAAAGATGGCTTAAGGGTTTGAATAGTCAGGTAATAACAAAGTTCCCATTCCACCTTTTTTGGATACTACTGTAGTGGGTTTGGTGTAAGAAGCAGCACAGTTTCATGTTTGTCCGACTTAAACAGAAGCCACTTGCTAAGAAAATAGCCATAGTTAAAGACACAGCTCCTACACTGTCTGAGTTTCAGCTTTGTCTCTTTTGTTTGCCAGGGAACACACCTTGCCTGGAACTCTGCACAATACACAGAGACATTTACTCCTGGAATAATACACTGCAAGTAACATAATTATAATCATAGATTAACTGTAGTTTTGATTCCCTTGACATGTTCTCTTATAATATTTATACTTCCAATACTACCAGAATTCCACATGACCCTTTATAAGGAAAAAAAATGAAGTGACCACTCTGTAGCCTGAGGTGCTAAAAAGCCTTAAAATGTCTACTATTAATTTTCCATCCTCCTGTACAAAATTAACTATCCTTAACTAAAGGAATGGTTAAATGTTTATCACTACTGGAGCCTAGATACCAATTCCCATATTACATTTATAGACGCTCTACTTTTCCCACAGCATGCTTGGGTTGTCTTATTTTTTTTATCAGCAAATCATGGATGAAAGATATCAAGCTTAGCGTCAACCTACTTCAGACCTGAAATGCCTGAAAAACTGCACTGAGACATACTTTGGGAAAGGTTTCCATACAGAACAGTCTTCAGATGGACAAGCTAAGCTGGTCTATGGCATGCAGAGTTCCTGATAGGCACCTGTAAAGTGTCCACTGTTTTTTAAACAGTACTTTGACTTCTCAATTTACAAATCCAACCCATGAAGAATAAAAATAAAATAATCTCTTCTAGTGGATCTGCATTAGCATTAGGCAAGGGACCTGATTCTGATTTCTCATTAGCTCTGCACACATATAGGGCTGAGCAAAATTTGCCAATTCCAATATTTCAATATTTGTTTTTGTTCCGTTATGGGAAAAAAATGTTAAAATTTCATATTTTTTTGGTGGAATGGAAATTCCATAAATGTTCATTTTGGTCCTGTCCAAATAAAGCATTTTGATATCCCCAAAATGGAATTGTTTTGTTTCAGTTAACTGAACTGAACTGTTTTGAGTCAGTTCAATATTAAGCAGCATCTTCCCCTAGTGGTACATTGCCAAATGCACACAAAGTCATGCGACTCCCATAATGCACCACACACCACAGGGACCTCCACCTTTCATTATGGGAAATGTAGTCCTCCAGGGAGCCCGGCCCATACAAGCGAATGAAAATCCAAAACACAACTCCCATAAAGCAATGGGCTGATAGGGAAATACAATGTAATGCTTTGGTGTTAAACTGATTTGAAACAGAATATTCTGAGTTAGTTCAAAAATAAAATATTCTGATTAGGGTTAAACTTGATCTGAACTATTTCATTTCAATTTTCCCAATGCAAAAGATGAAAAAAAAATCAGCAAATCAAAATATGCCTACGGGAAATTTCAATTCTGCAGATGCTGCATTTATTCCAAAAGAAAAGTCCTGACCAGCTCTACACCAATATATCCCCATTGACTACAATGCCCTTAGGAAGCAACAGGCTTTAGATCAGATTCCTTCTCCAGTCTAAACGAGGTCAGAATCAGGCTCAAGGAGTTCTAGTGTAAGCCTTTCCCTACAACAGCCCAGCTGTTTCCCACAAGTCCCAGTCATGATGGTTGGCATTAAAGCTACAGTGGAGGGGCAAATGTGGCACACAGCAGGGAATAGCGAGGATTAAATGGCTTCTCCTCAATATGAGATATGAGGTGCCAGATAGCTCTGAGTTAGCAATGAGACCAGAAACAGGGAGAGTCTACTTGAAATGTCTTTTCCACCCTGATGACTTTAGATACCTTCAAAACACCTAAATACCTTCAAAAATCTGGGTCTTGGGGCTTTCATCCAAAACTCACTGACATCAGGGATAAGCTTTCCTTTCACATCAATAACACTGGTATACAATTTTTTAGAAGTCGTCTGCTTCAGAGATAAAATGTGATATTTATTATGTATTTTGATATGCTGAATTCAAATATGACAATTAAAACAACTGATTGGCTACTGTTTCTAAGATATTTAAGTTTTTACATTTTATGTCTATGCATATTGTGTAGATAGTAGAGTTTTAATCATAAATTGTAAACCTAGGTCTTTTCATGTGTTTATGGTTGCTTTACATGATAATATTTCACCTGTCCTGTTTATGTAACACTTTAAAAATCAGCAAAAGGGTTATATAAATAAAATGTATTATGAAACAAAAGGCAAAAAACTATTATGTACATAGTTTAGTCCTGTTGAATGTCTACTCGGCGCTTCTTGGCTTGTCTCTTGTATTCATTAAATGGAGCATCTCTTGTCACTGTCCAGCAATAGTCTGCAAGCATTGATGGGCTCCATTTGCCCTGATAGCGTTTCTCCATTGTTGCAATGTCCTGGTGAAATTGCTCGCTGTGCTCGTCGCTCACTGCTCCGCAGTTTGGTGGAAAAAAATCTAGATGGGAGTGCAAAAAATGTCTCTTTAGTGACATGTTGCAACCAAGGCTTGTCTATGCCTTGAGGAGATTTTCCACCAACAACCTGTAGTTGTCTGCCTTGTTGTTTCCGAGAAAATGTATTGCCACTGACTGGAAGGCTTTCCATGCTGTCTTTTCCTTGCCACGCAGTGCATGGTCAAATGCATCATCTCAAAGAAGTTTATGAATCTGAGGACCAACAAAGACACCTTCCTTTATCTTAGCTTCACTTAACCTTGGAAATTTTCCATGGAGGTACTTGAAAGCTGCTTGTGTTTTGTCAAGGGCCTTGACAAAGTTCTTGATCAGACCCAGCTTGATGTGTAAGGGTGGTAACAAAATCTTCCTTGATTCAACAAGTGGTGGATGCTGAACACTTTTCCTCCCAGGCTCCAATGACTGTCGGAGTGGCCAATCTTTCTTGATGTAGTGGGAATCTCTTGCACGACTATCCCATTCACAGAGAAAACAGCAGTACTTTGTGTATCCAGTCTGCAGACCAAACAAGAGAGCAACAACCTTCAAATCGCCACAAAGCTGCCACTCATGTTGGTCATAGTTTATGCACCTCAAATGTTGTTTCATGTTGTCATAGGTTTCCTTCATATGGATTGCATGACCAACTGGAATTGATGGCAAAACATTGCCATTATGCAGCAAAACAGCTTTAAGACTCGTCTTCGATGAATCAATGAAGAGTCTCCACTCATCTGGATCGTGAACGATGTTGAGGGCTGCCATCACACCATCTATGTTGTTTCAGGCTACAAGATCACCTTCCATGAAGAAGAATGGGACAAGATCCTTTTGACGGTCACGGAACATGGAAACCCTAACATCACCTGCCAGGAGATTCCACTGCTGTAGTCTGGAGCCCAACAGCTCTGCCTCACTCTTGGGTAGCTCCAAATCCCTGACAAGGTCATTCAGTTCAGCTTCTGTTATGAGGTGTGGTTCAGAGGAGGAGGATGGGAGAAAATGTGGGTCCTGTGACATTGATAGTTCAGGACCAGAAGTTTCATCCTCTTCCTCGTCTGACTCAAGTGAGAATGATTCTGGTGCATCAGGAACCGGCAGTCCTTCTCCGTGGGGTATTGGGCGTATAGCTGATGGAATGTTTGGATAATGCAAAGTCCACTTTTTCTTCTTTGACACACCTTTCCCAACTGGAGGCACCATGCAGAAGTAACAATTGCTGGTATGATCTGTTGGCTCTCTCCAAATCATTGGCACTGCAAAAGGCATAGATTTCCTTTTCCTGTTCAGCCACTGGCGAAGATTTGTTGCACAAGTGTTGCAGCATATGTGTGGGGCCCACCTCTTGTCCTGATCTCCAGTTTTGCAGCCAAAATAAAAATGATAGGCTTTCTTAACCATAGTGGTTATACTGTGCTTTTGTGATGCAAAAGTCACTTCACCACAAACATAGCAGAAGTTATCTGCACTGTTCACACAAGTACGAGGCATCTCTGCTCACTTTGGCTAAACAGAAATGTGTCCCTTTGCAAAATCAAACACTGACAAATAAGAGAGCACGACACTGTATGATTTCTAGAGCTGATATAGGGCAATTTGTTCAGCAGAGTGATGTAAGCTTCGTTAGGATTGCATCATCCATGACTTCTAGGAATAACATGATGCAATTCATATCATGTATGACGCAATACCAGCTTCAGATTGCATCATTCATTGTTTTGCCTAAAAAGCAAGTACTGTCCAAACCCAGTCATAGATTTATTCATAGATCCAGTCAAAGATGTATTTTAGTCATTTCTGTTTTAAATTGAGATCCCTTCCCTTTATAACTCACCTATCCTCCGCCATTCCCATGTCAAGGGTCGTACATACTGACCCAATAGCATATCTTGAAAACTAGAGCCAATCAACAATTTTAAGCATCATTTTCATTCTCAGTGACCCAGACTTAGTAAAGTTTGACTACATTTATTTCAGAAGCATTTTGGCTGTAGAGCAATGTAATCTCTTGATCATGCCCTCAAGTTTTACTGGAACATAGTTGCTTTGGAATTCTGTATAAACACTTAGGTGTATAGTCTCCTCTGGACGACATCTTTAAAAGGCAGCTTACAAACAAAAAAAAGTAAGCCAAAGGAAATTCTATTTCCCTGCGGCTGATTTGGGCAATTGGTGCTGCATGCCCCAATAGGCAGGTTGAGAGAACAGAAACGGCTAAAAATTGACTGTGAGGAATCCCAGATCCATGTCAGGTGGTTGTACTCTACCATCTCACCCAAGAATGCATCATTCTGTCCTATCACATTTACCGAAGAGCAAAGAACCAACGTTTTATTATTAATAACAACATAATAATGTATTAAGTATTATTATATAAAAAGAAATTGAAAACCATGAGAAAATAAATTAAGCTCCTTTGGAACCCCGTGGGCTTATTCCACCTCACACCATAATTCCCAGTGAAATCAAAGAATGATGCATTCTGGGATATTAGAATGAGGCAGAGCCAATTGCCACAACGCTAGATAGCTTTAATAAGGCATATTTAGATGGTGACTGGTGCCCTCCTTGCCCCTCCAAGCCTGATAATTGGGTGGCATCTTCCACCTAATGCCAGAGTCATTGCCATATTTTAACTGCAAAGGACATTTAAGCTTCTCTTGGGTTATGGAAACAGATCACAAGGAGATAATCTAACAAAAATCCACCCAGTATGACTATTTTTTTATTACTGAGTGCACTGTTAGCAGCCCAGCCTCTAGATGGAATTACTCAAACACCGTTTGGCAGTGCACACCGTTGTTTACTGGAATATTTTATAAATTGAGCTCTGACAGCCAAAATGCACAGAGGATAGTAACTCAAGCACCCAAGTTGTCCATTTGACTTTCTAACTAATTTGATTGGTCATTGATCGGCTCTATGCCCCAGTGACTCTTCCACACTTACTCATGCAGAGTAGCATCTTCCTGCACTGCTTGCAAAGTGAGGTGCTACTTGATTTGAGGAAGGCTGGCAGGACAGGGCTCTATTGTGTGATAAATAAGCTATCAAAAAAAGGAATGAAAAGTACAAAGTTTCTGAGTGACAAATTTATTGTTACTTATTCTTGAGAGAGTGTCAGCAGTACATCTAGTGATGTGTAAATACATAAGTCGACATGGGGTCTGATTCTTCTTTCATTTACTCCTGAATTGCTCTGGTGTGACTCCAGTGAAGACAACAGATTTGGTATTTGTGTAAAAGCCAGTATGCGAGTGGCAAATCAGGCCTCTATCATTTCCCTTAGGAGATTATTATCTAAACCATGCTCCACACAACACATCCGGCACAGGGACGAGTCTGAGCTAGTGTGAGGAATTTGGCAGGATCATTTTCAAAAACTGTCCTAAATGCTAATGCACCAGTCATTATGAAGCCACTTGGCCCAGTGGAAGTCACGGTAACTTGGGGAGAGAGATTGATTAATGACAGATTTTGCATCATGAGGGTAAATTAATTTGCAGCTAAATTTGTTAGAACTGTTTTCTGTCAAATTTCACAATATGTGAAAGGAGGGTATTTTCCCTTCCTTCACAGTTCATGATTGTCCTTCTCTTATATAAGCATAATAAAACTAGAAACAAATGTTTTAGGAGAGAACACAGGAGATCAATCCCATGGTAAGAACAGAGGAAAGGAAGCAGTTCAAATGAGCTTAAATCAGGGTTTTCTAGTAGTTTTAAGTAGAACAGACCTTACAACATAACTGTTTTCAAAGCTACATGTATGTTCAGATAAGCCAATGCCAGAACACTGAATCTGCTCCTCTTTGAATTTCAGGATATGAAGAGATGTGGGGGAGGGGAAGGGGTTGAATTTCCAAACCTAACCTGGGGCATTTATTCCAGATTGACTGCAGGACCAGAAGCGTCTTATTTTCTGAATTTCTGCAAGAGCAGCTGATCTCTTGAGATCTTCATTGTTACCAAGAGCAGGTATGAATGACAGAATTGAATGTTAGTCCCTGTACAGAGGCAACATAAGGATGGGCATACCGGATCAGACTGCACGTGTAAACAACTGGGTGGAAGACACAAAGAACATGCATCTCCACACTGTGAAAAGATAAAGCAGAATTGCACAGATGGCTCTCTTGAGAGCACAGGGATTGCTCCTTCCCTAGAGCCCAGAGGGGTCACAAACCATCCAAGAGTGAAGGTGGGGCCATGACCCTACTCTCCCCAACCTCCCAATAGCAACCAACTCTGGGTCTGCCAAGTTGGAGAACAGGCTGTACTGGCCAAAGGGACGCTGCAGACTGCACCCTCTCCATGTGCCCCAAGACGCTCCAAGAGAGATGGAACAGGTCCCCAGTGCTGGCTAGAGCACAGATGACATGACCAGCCATCAGTTTCAACTCTGTTCTGGAATTCAGTTGAAAGCCTGAGGTCTGGATACCGCCTGTGCCTTGTAACAGAAAAATATCTGTTTTATTCACATCCAATGAAAAAACTCACCCTCTCGCCATCTAGGAGTAGGTGAACCTTGAAGTTCATCGATTCGTTGATAACGATCTCTTCATTCCTGTATAAGATCTGAAATATTCTACTGTGCACGTTGTTCTCATGAACGCAGGCTGAAGAGAGGCTAGAATCACCTGCACAAAACACAGACAGAGCACGGCTTTGGATTTTTGCAGAGATCATTTTCTAACGTACATTTCGGCTTCCAGGATTCATTAGGCTCATTGTATTTATATTTGTAATTACACACTCGCATCCCTAATAATTAATCTTAATGGAGCATAATGTTGTTGCAGGATAATGGTCCCCTGCTGAGGCATTTAAAGAAAACAAAAGCTGCAGCAGGCAGGCTGCTTTTTAACGGAGGACAGGGACATTGTTTCTAAGGATGGATATGCCCTGTAAGGTTCTCCTGAGAGGTTTAAGATACTTAAGCAGCTCATCAGAACCCTAGCCAGGTGACTTGGAATCTGTAAAATGTGGCTGGGTATCTTCTGAGAAACCAAGTGCTTCCATGGAATACCATGGTCAGTTGTTCTCTTTCTACTCCAGGCTAAATCATAGAAGTGCAAAGACACCAGAAAATAAGAACACAATGAAAGAAAAAAATATCTACATTTTCCTAACCTCCAAATACTGTGGAATCCATGGGACCTTGAGCATATGACACTTGCCTTCTTGGGTGACACACCGGGAACCTCCGGAGCTAAAGGCATGAGTTGCTACAGTTTGAGGGATAGATGCTCTCTAGCTAGGGCTATCACAGACTCACATCCAGGTAACAGACCGACTTAGCAGCCTACAGTGCCAGTATGCCCAGTCACTAATCTAGGGGTCTCTGGTGTTCAGAGACTTTCAAGGTTGTACCATTATTGTTTATCTGTATTCTCTAGTAATTACACCTCTATTGCCTAGGTGCAACATCTGTGCAAAGCTTCCTCTCACCCAGCCCTATCCAGAGCCATTCTGTGACCATGTGAATTTTAAAAACACGATTCTTGAGCACACGACCAGCCCGATAGGTTTTGTCACCTAGGGTAGAAAACATTTGCACTGCCCCATCCCCAACCCCACACAAAATGCACCAGCAAAAGCAATAAAGAAACCTGTCAAGCAAAAGCAAATGGATAAAAAAAACCACACAAGGATTTGGCACCCCTGAACATTGGTGCCAAGGGTAGCCACCCTGAATGCCCACTCCTAAGGTCACCGCAGCTCATGTAAGTTCTGACTGATGGTTTTCTGTAATATTATAATATTATTATTTATTTGTATTAGCAGGATGTCTAGAAGGCCCATTGTGCTAGGCACTGTACAAACCCAGAACAAAATTATCCTCATTGTTCCAAAGAGTTTACAATCGAATTCAACAACTCTCCTGGCTTTCAAGCGAGTCTACTTAAAAGGTGCAGAAGTTTTGCTCCTGTAAAGAGAGGCAGAATTGAAAAACCTAAGTTTCTCATCCCTGTTCTGGAAAGCACTCAAGCGTGTGCTTTTATGAACAGGAAAGGAGTTAAGCAAGAGTTTGAAGTGCTTTCCTGACCTGGGACCTTTGTGCAGATGTTTTGTACTCGTCACAGCTGCCAAATGAATAGAGCAGGCAACACTATGTCATTTGCAAACTCAAGGCTACAATTACTCTTGTGCAAGCAGGGAGGTCTCAGGGAACACAGGTTTGTGAAACTCTGATCAAGTGAATACCGCTGAATGGAACATTCTTGCTTTACTTCCCTCCAGTGGGTAGAAAATGTATATAAAATTTACAGTCCAAATCTCTGGCTACTACTATAGGGGAGCCACATGGAGTATTTCCTATTTCAATGTTATTTGTAAAAATTAAAACAAGGGGGGAGCAGTATGGGAACTCCCTAAAAACCAACCATGTTGCCAGGCAGATAGGCAAATGGTACTATCATCAATGATTATTTATTTAACACCAGTCTGTTTGGCCTGTACCGCATATATAAATAAAGCCAGCCCCACTGTCAAAATGTTTACTATCTAAAAGGGTTTCTGGAGGAATTTGAATTGTATACAGATCTGACTGAGTTCATTATTTACCGGGTCCATCCGGCTGAAACTTCAAACTACCTTCAAGTCACTTTTCCTAACTCTGATTTTTATGGAGCATACTTGAGAATATACAAATTATTTCCTCTATCCAATGTCTTCCCATCGGGTACCCTGGACAGCTGCTGCTCCTAAGTGTGGATAATCCAAAAAAACAAAAGAAAAAACAACAAAAAAGAAACCATATTTACTTTGTTGCGCTACATCTATTTCAATAGAATGCTTGAGCCAGATGAACTCTTCAAAGGCATGCAGTCATATTTATTTTGATTTAAACCTCATCATTTTAGAGACACCTGGAAAATTATATTACAAACATAATGTATTCTTATTCCTATCTGACAGACAAAAAGGCTTTACTGTTATTTGATTTGGATATTGATATACTGGTTCTCTTCGGAGAGGGAAAGTTTAATATAATTTTCATTTCAAACACATTCCTGCCCAGACCACTGCTAGTGGATAATTGTTTTAGAAGTTAGATTTGCATGGCAGCATTAGAGTCATTATTTTTATTGAGAAGGTCAAAGTCAAAGACAGCCAATGATGTGTAGTATTCTATACAATAAGGTGAATGGATACAATGCCTTACGGCAGGGGTGGGCAAACTTTTTGCCCTGAGGGCCACATCAGGGTTCCAAAATTGTATGGAGGGCTGGGTAGGGAATGCTGTGCCTCCCCAAACAGCCTGGCCCCTCACCCACTTCCCACCCCCTGACTGCCCCCCTCAGAACCCTCAATCCATCCACCGCCCCCCCCCCCGCTCCTTGTCTCCTGACCGCCCCCTCCTGAGATGCCCCACACTAATCGCCCCCCACCCCCAGGACCCTATCCCCTACCTCTCCCCCCTGCTCCCTGTCCCCTGCCTGCCCTGACTCCTATCCACGCCCCCCCATTCCCTGAGAGACCTCCAGGACTCCCACGTCCTATACAACACCTTCTGTTCCCCATCCCTTGACCCCCCCCCCCGAATCTCCACCCCATCCAACCACCCCCTGCTATCTGTTCCTGCTGACAGCCTCCTGGGATCTCCTGCCCCATATCCAATCCCCTGGCTCCAGCCCCCTTACCATGCTGCACAGAGTGTCTGGTTCCGCACGTCCTGCGAGAGCTAGCTATGCTGCCCTGCAGGAGCGTGGAGCGCACAGCATCGCCAAAGCTGCTGGCAGGAGCTATGGGCCAGAGCACTGCCCGTGCAGCGTGTTGAAGCTGCGGAGGAGGGGAGACAGTGGGGGAAGGGCTGTGGGGAGCCTCCCCAGCCGGGACCTCTGGGGCCAGGCAGGAGGGGCCCACAGGCTGGATGTGGCCCGTGAGCCGTAGTTTGCCCACCCCTGCCTTAGGGCAATGTTCCATTCAGCTTTAAGGTTCAACATACCCCACGGTCACAGAGATCAGCATTCCTAGAGGGCTGCAGTGTATCTGAGAGGAGAACTACAATGGACTGGCAGACTAATCCCACCAGATGCTGAGCACAATCCACTCCCAACCTACTTCATGGACTGCAGCCTTTGGCTCTGCATCCAGCCCCACTCCAAAAAGTCACTGTGCCAGACTGTGGTAGGAGTCCCTGTGGAGCAGTGTGTGGTGGTGTGTAGAAAGTTCCACCATGGTATATCCTGTTCCACCCAGATGCAGCAGAATGGCAGCATCACTGCTGTATCAAGGGCCCTCCATGTTGATGCTATACAACAACAAGAGTTTAGGCAGAACTCTTCTCTAGTTTAAAATGTCCTGAACCCTTTTTTTCCTAAAGGAGGGATTTGTTTTTTTAATGTCCATGGTTTTGAACACAGTTAGCAGCGATGTAATTACTGCCTGCAAAGAAAAGCCACACATTTCCCATCATGCGAAGGAGGCAAATTAGGAAATAAACTACAAAAAGCTTGATCAGAGGTTACTCTTTTCTGCCTGGCAAGCTTGGCTTGCTCTCTCTTTCCACTGTGGGCATAGGCAGTGTGTGCCCTGATGCTATGAATGGTTCTGCACATGTCAAATTTTAAGTATGTGCATCAAAGTCAATGGGATTACTCACATGCTTGGAGTTGAGCATGAGTGTTTGTACTGTCGAGTCCCTGGTCTGGGTAAGTGCTTACGTGGTCTCCATTGTCACAGTGTCTCACCTCACAGAGACTAATGAATCAATTCTCACCGCACTTCGGTGAGGTAGGGAAGGGTGTGTAATGCCAGTCTAGACTGCACACTGATACACAGAGAGATTGAATGACTTGTCTAAGATCACAAGGACGTTTGCTGAGAGCTAGGAAGTGAATTCTACTCTTCTCCCATGTCCCAGGCCAGTGCTTGAACTACAGAAGATCTCCTTTCCCCTATATAATATAACCAACAACAACACATCACATATCCCACTGCCCTGTAATTCTAGATGTTTCTAATAGGCAATAATGAGGGCTTGTGTTTTTCAGGGACTATTAATTTCACTTTTCAGGGTTCATTTTTAACAATTTTTGAGTTCTATGTAGATATCCATAAATTCGGGGTTTTTTGCAGGGCTGTCTCTTAGTACATGCACAGGGTGAACAGATAGCAACTGTGAAAAAACGGGCAGGAGGTGGGGGGTAAAAGGCGCCTATATAAGAAAAAGTCCCTAAAAACAGGACCGTCCTTTTAAAAACGGGACATCTGGTCACCCTATCATGAATGATGTACTGCTCCAAAAAGCACTACATTAAAACACACTAGGGAACCTTTATGGCACACAAGGCAGGCCTACACGGACCAATTAATGTGCAACATTATTTAGAAATCACCCCTCCTGTAATCTGCATTACTACTCCATGTAGACAAGCCCTTAGATACATGCTAGGGAGCAGTGCCATCATCTACATAAGCAAACAGCTGTGGAAAAGGGGTGAAGTCAACACAAACTGAATAACCAAATTTCTTTGTGTGTATACCAGGGATGTTTTATTGGTGTTTAATCCATTCAAACCTAAAATCAGAAAATCTAGATACAAGACTTCATCAGAAAAGCTTTGGAACATGGTGAATGATTAGCTGTCTTACCAATGACTATTGTGCCAGTGGGGTGTGTGGGGGAAGGGAACATAACCCTTAAATAACAACAGACATCTTTCCTACAGATCGGAAGCAGCAGCAAAGCTCAGCAATGAAAATGCCTAAATGTGCGAAAAATATCTTCTCCCCAGAGAAATCTAATTATGATACCCACCCTGAGGCAAATTATGTTCCACACAATATGCCTATTAGTCTCTCTGCACTAGACTGACATAGCCCTTTTTAAACTGCACAGGGAAGGTGACATCCCTTATTCCTCCCATTTAGTCCTGCTTGGATTGTGACCTCATGTGAGGACTGACAGGATTTGAACCTGGGCTTTCAGTGCTACTAGGTAAATAGCATCCTCATGCTTATAATTTAGCACATCCCTGCAACACACAATCTGCAGAGGCTGCATGCCACAGGAAGTTTCGCCTCAACTGATCCAACTGACAAGTGCCTTAGTGATCCATGATTGGCTCCTGATTCTAGAGAAGCCTGTGGGGTATACCAGAAGTGTCCAGGCAACAATGTGACTACCTAGCTAGCTGCCATGATTACCATGTTTTTAGGCCTCTGAACTCCTGAGGCTGATCTCAGCTCTGACTTGGATCTTGACTGCTGATTGACTCCCAACACTGACCCTGATATTTGATATTGACCTTGAGCTCCATTCCTGCCCCCATTTCTGGCTCTAGCCCTCAGCTTGACTCTTGACTCCAAGAAGCTCTGACCGCTGGCTTTGCTTCCTGGCTCCCAAGCTTCTGTCACTAGTCCTGCTTACCTTTGCCCAGGATCCTGACAGTTTGCCTGGACTCCTCATAACACATGAAGAAGGCTGGCCCTGTGGGGATATAGCAGCAGGAGGCCACTCCTTACCCAACATGTCTCAAAGGGCACTGGATACACCTGAATGGGTTGACAGCCCTCAGAAGGGAACTTCTCATGTTGTGAACAAAATTGGTGCAGCCTACCTGGCCACATGATGAAAACTACTTGTTGCAGTGGAGACTGCCAAAAACATAGGGGCTTCCTCCACCAATGTCACCTATGGTTCCTGTTCTGACCCTGGTTCTACCCCACAGATCAGGCAAAACTAGGATTTATAATTAGTCTCCTGATGCCCCCCACTTCTCACTGGGGCGCACTGAAAGGCACAGCGAGCCCTCACCACATCTGCAAGTCGAGGTTTCCTTGCGCATCCTAGGGAAACCCCAACAAATTCCCCATCCATGGGCGATCATGTACTCCAGAGCTGCAGACAATTTTATAGATGCTGATACAACACAAGCCTTGATCATCCTGGTTCAGCAAAAACCAGAGCATGGCCACATAGAGACTACAGACTCCTGTCCTCAGGCCTGGTAACAATCAAAACAGTGCCTCTGGAAGTTGTTACCCAGGACTATTGAGAAATAGCTTCCCTTGCTGTAGTCACAGTTTATAGACACTCGCGGTCCTGATAATCTCGCTACAGAAAAGTAGAACCTGGAGACATTCCTGGAATGAATATTAAAACCCAAGCACTATAATGCAAAAAATCCACAACAAAAGACCAGAAAGTCTCATGCAAATAGAACTGTTTATCTGACTCGCTTCTTCCTTTCCCATCTGTTGGAGCCATATGCCTTCTTAAATAAGAGCTAATTATAGGCCTATTGCAACTAATCAAATAGTTGTAATAGTTGCAACCCTCCGCTGGAGCTTTCATTTCTCCTTTATAAATGAAGCTCTTTCTACACTCTGGTGGCTCTGGAGTGTACGACAGTTGCAGACAGTGCATGTGTGAATTAACATAGGTGGGATGTGGAATTATGGATTGCTGCAGTAGAGATGAGAGCCAAAGTACAGATGCCAAGTACAGTAAAATAGGTGACTTTGGGACAGAAAGCTACAGTGTATAATAATGATCCACTGGTCTTTGCATTAACAGATTGCTTGGTTAACTATGCTTTTGTGACACTAGCACTGTCATTCCAAATGGGTAGAGATGTGCTACCAAATCCAGTGACTGATTTATTAAAAATCAGGGAATTGCAAACAAAAACTGAGCTGATTTTTTTTCTCCTCAAACCAAACAGAAACATGTTTTGGGCTAAATCACCTTCACATCATCCTTCTCCACCTTCTATATGCCACACAGAACAGGATTCCCCAGGAGTTAATGCTGGCAGCAAAACATTGACGATGAGGATGAATGCATCAGCTGGGCCATGGGATGGAGGGCTTTCATGGCACTAGGCCCAAAACGATGGAATTCCCTCCCGCAGGAAATAAGGATGATGAGAACTTCAGCACCCACAGAGCCAAACACAAACCTCACCTCTGCAGCTTTGCTCTTCCGTGCAGAAACTCCTGACCTGCAGTGATTTCTGAGAACAAAAAAATCCCCCTCACTTACCCTGTGCTCCCCACTGGAGTGGGATTGAGAAGAAATGTTCCTGACACAAAGTACACTGCATGGATTTTAGCTCTGGAAAGTGCTCAGATATGATGGTGATGGGAGTATAAAAACCTGAACTCGATAGCGTACTTACCACAAAGGTTGAAATTCTGACTCTGTTGACATTGGTAGCAAAACTGCCATTGACTTCAATGGGGTCAATATTTTACCCCAGGGGTCTGATTCAGATTAACACTAAGGCCCCTTTACATTATTCAGGCAGTTTTACATAAGTTTAATTCACACTCACCATAAAGCCACTGTACATTGCCTAGGGGTGTACAAGGGCCTTAGTGTAAACGAAAATCCAATCCTAAAAATGTTATTAAATGAATACTTGAAGCCCCTGCAAAAAGCCCAAACCAATCATGAGACATTTCATCCAGCCCCAGCACAATTGTGAAGTTGGGAACACAAGATCTCATTTTCAGTCTTCCCCACTGTCCACTCAGTAGTGTTCGGTCTAGACTACTGTCTTCTCCTACCTACCCAAACAAAGAACCAGTCACATCTTCTGCTTCCCCCTATCCACTAAGTCAGTAACACTGTCAAAGAAGAGTTTAGGTTAGTTTGTTCTTGACAAATCCATGCTGGCTATTCCTTATAACTCTATTATCCCCTAAGTGCTTACAAATCTAGTCCAACTCCCTGCTCAAAGTAGGACCAATCCTCAACTAAATCATCCAATAGATTTTGACCCCATACTCCTAAATGGCCCTCTCAATGATTGAGCTCACAACCCCGGGTTTAGAAGACCAGTGCTCAAACCACTGAGCTATCCCTCCCTTCCCATTACTTGTTTCCTGAGTGGTGGGATTTCCAAGAGGGCTGGAGCTCATCTGGCAACCATGCAAGAAGCTCCAACCACCTTCCCAAGGTCAGCCCTGCCAGGAATTGCTCTCCCATTCTCACAGGAGGGATGAGGAAAGGAGGGAGGAAAGGCCCCAGGACTCAACTCCACTCCCACCTCCACTTCCCCTCCTGTGAGAAACATGGACAGGACAGCCCTTCTGCTCCTCCCTCTCCCTGCTGAAGAACACTGCCTGGGAAGGGAGGGAGGAGGGTGAAGAGCCCATGGAATCATTCCCACACCCCAGCCTGGGAAGGAGGAGAGGGGACTCCACTGTAGCCAGCCTAGGCCTGGGATTGGAGGATGGAGAACCCTAGGTGGTACAGACTGCTGTGGGGTGGGGGCTTGAACTGAGGGGGGGTGGGTGGGGAAAGAACTGATGGAGGCTGGGGGGCAGGATTAATGGCTGGGCAGGGACAAGCAGCTGAGAGTTCCTGTAGCAAGGGCCAAAATCACCTTAGCCAATAAATGTAGGTAAATGGGGAACACTGATTGTAACACACTTACAGAGATGGGTACGGGGCAGTTCAAAAATCAAAAGATGGAACAAACATACATTATATCATAAACAAATCTCATGATTTTGGGGGCCATTCTCGTGATTTTCGATCTCTTGAGGTTGGCAATATCAGAATCTGCATTTCTCTCTGAGAAATGGAAGCAGACTGCCACTGAGGTGCAGAGTTTGGCCTTGATTCTGCAAGTGATGTATCTATGTTCCGTCACCCAGCAAAGAGACTGTATTGACTTCAGTATGTTAAACAAGCGATATTAGGAATGGGAGGGACTGTGGTGGTGGCTTAGTATAACAGAGGCTCTGTCCACTTGTGCTGCAGGTGTTCAAATATTTTTAGGGTACTGTGCATTCATTTTAAGGCCATAAGGGCCAATTCTGAGCATTAGACTTGATTAGACAAGTCTAACCTTCCACATAACAGAGGCTATAGAATTTCAGCAAGTGATTCCTGCAGCCAGCCCTTAACTTCTGATTGCGCTAGAGCACGAGTTTACAAAAGAGAACTAATCTGATTTAAAGACATGGCATAACAATGAACCCCACCCCCACACGTTCTTAGGCCAATTCTGCAAGTGGTTAATTATCCTCACCTAAAAAATTGCTCCTTATATCTGGTGTGAACTGTCTACTTTCAACTTCCAGACATTGGATTTTGTTATGCCTTTGTCAGCTAGACTAAAGAGCTGTGGACTGTCAGAAAACTTCTCCCCATCCATGTTCTCATAGACCCTTAGCCTTCTCTTAACTAAGATAAATAGATTTAAAAGAGAGAGAGAGAGCAAAGAAACTCAGAGAGGACTATAAAGAGCAACCATTATTCTGTAATACAAATAATGTAAAAACCACATAGCTACTCTGCAGACAGAGATGCTTCTATTCTAGTTCTAAACCTACTCAGTGACTATATAGATTTTTTTTTCTTTTAATGCTGCTCATTTCCTTCAAAATACATTCCAGGCTATGAAAGCTTTTGAAAAGGTCACACTGAGACAGCCATTCAAATTACTTTACAGCTCATCCCATGATCTCAAATGAAATGGAAGCACTGAAACGACCTTAGCTGAATAAAACGCATTATTGGATAGATCAAGTAGACCCTGAAATCCCATCAAAATGCTCAGCAGTGAGGGAAGCTCGTAGCTGGATATGGCCACTGAGACATCATCTGAAGAATGCAACACAAACCTCAAAGAGTGGAACTGGCTGCTAGGGACATAGCCTGTCCCTGTACTGTGAGCTGATGGAAAAAGCAGGGGTTGAACTGGGGAACCTTCAGGATTAAAAAGCACAAACTACTACAGTTAGTTCCAACTGCAAGACACATCGCCTCTCCAGAGGGTGGGTAGGGGAAGGGATCCTGTAATATGCACTGGCCAGTAGAGCCATGAGAATAATATTGTTTTTCAGTTCACTAGCAATCCCAAAAAATTGAAATAAAAACAATATTTTCAGGTCAAACCAAAAATTAACTTTTTTTTTGAAATGTTTGGCCAGTAGTAAAATAAAAGGTTCAAGTGAAACATCTAATTTCATTTTGACCATTTAAAACATTTTTATTAAAAAAATAAATTAAATTAAAGGAAACTGAAACAAGGCATTGTTTCAAATTACATCATTTCAGATCAAAAATGCTGAACTGAAACATTTGTTCTGAATTTTGGTGGTGGTGGTTTTCTCTCCCCTCCCTCCTCCAAAATAAGTGGGCCAAACCAATGCCAGTCCGTGAAAGGTTTCAGCATCACCAGATCTGCATTTTGTGCCAGCTCGACTCACCAGTGGTTTACACAAGCAGCATGGAGGTTGCTCTAGTCCTCATACTGATGTAGCTACCAAATCCTTGGCTCCATTTCTACACTAGGAGTAGGTAGTATGGGGAGGGAAACTCCACCATAGCACACTGCATAGCTGATCAGCCCACACACAGGGTCCAGGCTCCGAGTCAAAGTGAACTCCAAGAGGTGAAACTCTGTCTAGGGAGCAGCAGAATAAAAGCCCCTTGTTTGCAGGTGTACCCCAGCTTCTCCTGAAGGGGTTTGGGGCGAGGAAGGTTTTGCACTTTTATTCTGGTTGCAGTGGTTGAAAACTGCAGCCAAATTTTCCAGTAATTTGAGATCTAAAAGTTAGGCTTAAATCCTTATTAGGTGCCTAAGCAAACAGCCCGGTTGTCAGGAGAGCAGGACACTCAACAGCTCCCACTGAAATCAAAGGGAGCTTCTGGCTGGATTCAGGCTGGAGTTTGGGCTTCGAAGCCCATCCCTCTCCGTGGCATTCAGAGCCCCTGTTGGAATATCTATGTGGCTAGTTTTAGCACCGCCACATGAGCTCAGGAAGCCCGTGTCCGTAGACTCGGGCTGCGAGACTTGATGACACGGAGTTGGTTCTTTTTTCCTTTTTTGCCTACAAGGCCCCTCGCGGGAATGAGCTGCCCCTTCCCCAGCACCCACTGTCCTGATCATATTATGGCTCTGGATTCAGGGTCAGCTCACCGCCAGCTTCCACCAGCACGTGAGTGGGCAGGAAGGAGGCAGAGTGGGAGGACTGCTGCCCTCCTTGTTCAATAGATGCCGAGAGGAGAGGAAGCTGCTCCATCAAAAGGAATGACCTGACCTATCTCCCTCGGATAAGGTGAGGGACTATTTCTCCCAGACCCACCATCTGTTCTGCTGCTGTGTAGGGATGACATATTAAAGTATTAAAAATGATTCCCCAAGTGGAAATGACTTCCCATAATTTGTTCCCCACAACTGAAAGTCTACATAGTATAAGTTTGTTAAGTAGAAGTAGCTTGATAAGTGTTTAGATTTATTATTATTATTATTATTTGTTAAGATTGTTAAATGTTTAGATTTATTATTATTGCCCCTTTAAAATATAATTTGTTAATATTAGGTCATGTAACTTGAAATTGTTAAGAATATAATACTATGTAGCCAGAAACAGCTCCCCTCTCTCTGTTCCAGGGCACGCTCAAACTTTTGCAAGTAGCTACTTGAAATTGACATTGCAGCGATACATTGTAAGGATGCATTGTCAAGCCACTAACTCCGCTCTGGGAGCCAAGCCCTGTAATTAATTAAGGGCATTGTTACACAATTGACGCCCGTTCTCTTCAAAGCATTGTGAACCAATTAACCCTAATCGGACAGTGAAACCTTGTAACTAAAACAGTAACTAACTCAGCACTCCGAGAGAGAATGTTTTGAGAAATGCCACCCAGAAACTTTTATAACTTTTTGTAACTACAACTCTTGTATGTGTAAAATTATTATTATACAAAATACTGTATGTGAAACATTAATTAGGGAATGTATGTAAGAGAGAGAGTGCTTGGACAATGAATGGATGGTTTGACAGGTTCCAGCCTGAGAATGCAGCATCAAAGGGCTGAAGAAGGCGTCAGGTGCCCGTGCAACCAAAAGGTGTCAAGTGGAGAAAAACAGGAGACTGGAGGTCCACCCTATGAGATCACTGACGAGCACCTGGCAGCCACCCTGAAGACATCAGCATGACGCAGCAATTCCCATAGACTGGCATAGGAAAAAATTCCTATAAAGACTGGACCAAAAGACTATGGAGTCAGAGTCCAAGGTTCTGCTGCCAGCCTACCAGGAGCTTCAGATGCGCATCTGATCAGGACTTCGCTCCCCACTACCATCACCTGTGTATAGAATACCTGCCAGTATTCTGTCACAAGCAACTTCCAGGCTGGTAACTATAACAATTACGCAGAATCTGAATGAATGGATGAATGATTGAATAAATGTGCATGTGTATATATATATATGTGTGTGTGTGTGTATATAAGGGTTAAGTAGTGAAAGGAATAAGTAGTTAAACAACATTGCTCGCTTCTATCTTTTCTTTATTATTATCTTTACAATAAATGTGGCTTTTTGCCTTATCCCTCTCATAAGATCCTGCTTGCTTTTATTGGTATAACAGCTGTGATCCATGGCAGTACAGTAGCGTAGCACCCCTTAGGCAGAACCAGTTGTCAAGGCACAACCTAGCCCCCAGAAGGAGAGATGAGTCAAGCACTGGGTGAGTTTTCACTGCCAATTTGCTATTGTAAGTGTCATTGTAGCCCTTAGATACAACACATGGTGCTTGGGTACTATGGTGATAGCAACAAGACAATAAATAGGTGACCCTGTCTGCCTGTTTTCTTTATTAATGTAGCGCCTGAGGCAGCAGTGCCTAAAATTTTCCTGCTGTGCCCACCTGTTACCAGTAATGGAGTCTGTCCACCCCCTCCCACCTATTACTGCACTGATGGCTCAACAGGGGCACTTGGGCTGAAGGTGGAGCTGGGGGCAGATCTGTGTATGGGGTAGGAGCTGATGTTAGAGGAGGAGCAGGTCTGCGGGTGGAGAGGGAATGAGGGCAGAGCTGTGGATTGAGTGGAGCTGTGGCCAGAGCTGGAGTAGGTGGTGCTCGCTCCCCGCCCACCATGGGAGCTGGCCCGGGCCTCACCATGTGTGCTCCCCAAAATGTTCCTCTGCCTCCACCCCCAGAGAGGTGCACAAAACAATTTGGGGATCATTAGCCTAGGGACTTGTCTACACTGCAGTGAGAAACAAGCTTCCCAACCCCGGTAGACAGACTCATGCCAGCCTCACTCAAGTTAGTGCACTAAAAATAGCAATGTGGGCTTTGAAGCTCTGCTAGAGCCACCAAGCTGAGAGCCAGAGGGTCTGGTGGTCTTGAGAGCCCAAGGTGCCACCTGAACTATGACATCTATATAGCTCACTTCCAGCTGCAGGGTAGACATAGCACGTAGGAACCCTAGGCATGGACCAGGACTCCATTATGCTAGGCCAGGTGTGGGCAAACTATGGCCAGTGGGCTAATTCTGTCTGGCCCCCCAAGCTCCCGGCTGGGATTCTAGCCTTCCCTACCCAGCCCTCCATACAATTTTGAAGCCTGATGTGGTCTTCAGGCCAAAAAATTTGCCCACTAGTGCTAGGCACTGTATAAACAGAACAAAAATAAGCTGAATTAACAGGGACATCACAAAAATGTTGATAAACACAAAGTGAATTGAACAAATTGCATTCCACTTACTGCAAAACTGTTTTGTTTCAAATAAAAATAGGGTCTCTATAAAGAAGATTCTGCTGCTGCAATGCGATTTATCCTGAATGGAGTCATTGCACATAGAACACAACTTAATGGAAGCACAAAATGTACATTTTTAGGTTTTGCATCTTTTGCGCTTTTGTTTGCCTTGAACAGAAACTTTAAATCTTCCCAGCCAACTGAGATGTGCAACTGCTCACCTAATAAATCACCAGGGCTCTTATGTACGATTAGTCATTTAATTGCAGAGCTGTCTATACAACTTGGCACAAAAATGCAATAAAAATGTTTCTTATTCATTTGTTTCTCCAATTAGATTCTATCGACCTCTGCCACAGAGTCGGTAATTTTTTTTTTTTTTTGCTTTTTAATTATGCACGTTATCTCAATTGAAACCCTGCAGCTTCATCTGGATTTCACATGCACATAAATCCATAAGAGGCTGATCATACTTTGCTAATGCACATCAGGCACAGGCCATTTGGCTTTCTCTCTGGGATATTATTACCTGCATTCAAGTTTCTCTGCCCATGGTGTGCCAGGAGGGTCATTAGCCATTCTCACGCTGGCCTGGTTTCTGGTAAGAATATTTGTCCCTGTAGCTGTGCATCAAAAGTCACTCAAGGAGAGTGCCTGTTATCCCCTTCTGAGAACCCTGCTTTCATTTGGCATAATGCTTCCATAAAAATGATGATCTTGCAGTAAGCTCTGTGCCAATTGCCTAGGGGCTACAGCTCCAATCCCACCTAGCTTATTCAGGCAAAACTAAAAAAAAGACTGAACCACCACATGAACGGGCACTATAGGATACATTCTGACAAGTGTCTACTTACCTATGAAACCAAAGTACTCATACAGCACCCTATCATCACAGTGTCTGAGTTCCTCAAACTCTTTAAAGCATACATCTTTACAAAACCCTTGTGATGTAAGACAGTGCCATTATCCCCATTTCACAGATGGGGAATTGAGGCAGGGACACTAAGTTGCTTTGGTGAAGGTCACACAAGAAGTCTGTAGCAGAACTGGGAACTGAATCCAGCTCTCGTGTGAATAAAGTGATAAAAGCACCCACCAAAACTAGCATGTAAATGCTGCCAAAGCAGCAGGCCTAGACACTCACGTCCTATTTAGAAGCAGGCCCATGCACAGCTCTGACACAAACACACTAATCAAGGTGTCATAAGTGTGAAGTAGCCTAGAATTAGTGTTTACCTGTAAGGGGTTAAGCTAAAGGTAACCTGGGAGGTGGACAACTGACCAATGAGAAATTCCTCAGGAGACAAAGGATTTTGAGTTTCAGTTTCTCTCAGGGTCTCTCTCTGTTCACCTCGGCTATGGGATGAATCACATCTATTTCTATCACTGTAACTATAGCTTTCTATCAAGTAAGGTAGTCAGTAAGTTTACCTTCTTTTTATCACTTGGAGGGTTCTCAGGGGTGAGTGTTGGCTGGGTACTTCTTGATATTGTAAGCTTCAGCAGAGATATCAACAGTGGGAGAAAGTTGCCTCGGGGGAGAGGTTTGGTTTCTGAATCCTTTTGTTGATTATGGTAGATGCTGTTCTATTAATGGTTATAAGGGATTTATTCCTTTCTTTTTTTCTTTTATTAAAATCTTTCTTTTAAGAAGCTGACTGCTTGTTTTCCATTGTGTAAGATCCTGGTTTTGGATCGGGCATGTCTCGCAGGATCAGGCGAGGTTTGGGGGTTTTTTTCTCTCAAGCTTCCCAGGGAAGGAAGAAGTTTGGGGGGTTAGTGGAAAGGGAAAGAAGGGTCCCAAACTACCCTAGACTTAGTTTGGTGGTGGCAGCGTACCAGGTCCAGATACAGAACAAGTTGTGTTCTGGGGAAAACATTTTAACCCAAGCTGGTAAAATAAGCTGGCGGGGGGTTATTTCTTTTTTCATGCGGGTTATTCCTGACTCCCCAAAGGCCAGGTAACCTACTGAGGGGGAATAATGAATGGGTTTCTTATTCCCATACTCCCAAGTCAGCATTCAGCCCTAGTATTTGAAGAACTAAGTTCCTCTTCAGACAGCGCACAGTGAACCTGTGGAACTCCTTGCCTGAGGAGGTTGTGAAGGCTAAGACTACCACAGGGTTTAAAAGAAACCCTCCATGAATTTATTTAGTTAAGTCCATTAATGGCTATTAGCCAGGATGGTTAAGGAATGATGTCCTTAGCCTCTGTTTGTCAGAGGGTGGAGATGGATGGCAGGAGAGAGATCACTTGATCATTACCTGTTAGGTTCATTCCCTCTGGGGCACCTGGAATTAGCCACTGGGGGCAGACAGGATACTGGGCTTGACTGACCTTTGGTCTGACCCAGTATGACCATTCTTACGTTCTGATGTTCAGATAATCATATAAAACTCAGTATTGTTCTCCCCTAATGCTCTCCTGAGCTGGGCTTCCTTGTAAGATTAGCTGGCCTTGTCTTAAACAAGGGCAACCACTTCACGCAACCTCAGTGATACAGTCAGATGGGAAATTAAATTTAATTCCATTTTTAATTGGTTGGTTAAAGTGAAACATATCCCGTAAACCCCTCTTATCTGAGACCTAACCATGTCAGAAAGCGCTTTCTCCTCTGGAGGCGATCATCACTAATAACAACCAGGCTCATTGTCTGGATAAGTGAATTACCCTTTTCACAGCAATTATATAAATGAAATTGCATTTCCAGGTGACACCCATGGGTTGTCCCCATTCCACGATTAAAAAGACGAAGAAAGTAAATAAGTTTAATTTCAGCCTGGAAACAGCTGGTCACCTAAACGGAAAGAGAGGCATGTTTAGGGATTCTATTCTCTAGCCCAAATGAGAGCACTAAAAGGCCAAAAAGAAACTTCAAACTATGTGGGGGTTTTTCCCCAAATAGGTTGGTTCATTGTGTTCAGCCTCTGTGTTCCCTGTTTGCAGTTATTTAACGTTACAGTTAACTGCTTGAAAAACTCTCCTCAATGCAATGAAAAGAATAAGCAACATTTCAGACTAAATCTGGTCCAAGCTTATTATGCCCTGTCAAAGTTGCACATACAAATACAAGTCTATCTAGGGGTCCCATCACCAGTATCTTTAATGTATTTAGCCTCACAACACTCCTGGGAGGTAGGGCAGTGCTATTATCCTATGTCACAGATGGGGAAGGGATGTACAAAGAGACAAAAGGGGCTTGTCAATGGTCACAAACAAGGTCTGTGGGATTGCCGAGAATTGAACCCAAGTTTCCTCAAATCTGAGGCTAGTGGCCTAATAATAGTACCTTCCTGCCTCTCCTTCCTGATATCTGATTTTCACAAGTGTGAGTTGACTATATAACCTCTGTGTGAAATTTCCTTTATTAAACAATAAAGCCCAACATTCTAACAACAATCCGCTCTCCAATTCACAGAAAAGAAGGGATTGAGAGTTGAGGACATGTATATATATGTGTGCTCATGTGTGTGTGTGAGTGTGTGTGTGTGTATATATACATATATATACATATATATATATATACACACACATATATACATACATATATACATATATACACATATATACATACATATATACATATATACACATATATACATACATATACATACATATACATACATATACATATATACATATATATACATATATACACATATATACACATATACATATATACACATATATACATATATACACATATACATATATACACATATATACATATATACACATATACATATATACATATATACATATATACATATATACACATATACATATACACATATATACACACACACATATATACACACACATATATACACACACACTGTATACATAAGAACAAGAGTTCTTGTCCACAAAAAGAGCTTATACTGTATAGTGATTTATTAATTGTGGAATGCAAGTGGTAGGTTGTCCCTTCAATTTTAATTAAGAAAAAAAATCAGCATTTCTCAGAGGTCATGTGATGGTGACCCATATTTTATAGCCGTGTATAAGTTGTTAAGGTATGGGACTGAGCATGAGGATTCCTGGATTCACACCTATGTGGCATTGCCACTAATTTGTTTATTGGTCTCAAGCAAGTTACTTAACCTCTCTTTTCCTCAGTTTTCCCATGTGCAAAATGGAACTGCAATAGCGATTTGCATTTGTATTGTAACTTCAGGTCTTGCTGACGTTCCCATTCTGGAATTTTGAATTTCCCCAACTTGCATGACAATGTGATCCTGCCACTCAGTGCCTGTTTCCTGAGCCCAAAAGCAGCGTTCAATGGTGGTGATCATGTCCGTGAATGCCACAAGCAATCTTGTGTCATATGCATTACACAAGTCAATATCGTCGGAAGCCTCACTGTCAGTTTGGATCTTAAGGAGTAACTCAACTGCCAAATGAGATATGCTGGTGAGACTTGTCAGCATGCTCCTCAGCAGTTCTGGCTACATTCCCACAGAACAAAAGGGAAGACAGAGTGTGCCTCACAGAAACCATTGAAAGATGGTGCCAAATGTGGATGGAAACACAGGGATTGCTGGGATATGAAGCAATGCATCACAGGGCGTTGGGAAAGGATTCAGAATGCCCCACACCCCATGCCCTCTTCCCAAAAGCCACAGCACCAGAATGCTTAAGTCTTGTCCCTTTCATTATACCTAGTATAAAGGCACGGGATCTTCCATTTCTCTCTAGAGGGGAAGAGGTATTCTTGGGAAGTGGGCCACCCCATTTTTGAAAGGGCAATGCAAACATCTCTCTCCTAGTTGGTTTAACAAATACTACTGGATATCCTTCTAAAAAGTTATGCTCTAGAAAATTCAAACACAAGTCACTGGGCTTCAAGCAGGAATAACTGGGTTAAAATCTATAGCTTGTATTATGGAGGCTGTCAGATAAGATGATGATAATGACCTCTTCTGCCCTTTAAAACAATAATCATACAAATAAATCTACCAAGACATTCTTCTTCTTCCATCATGGCATCATTTCCTTAGTTGGGACATGTTATTTTCTACTGACTTATGATTTGGTGGTGCTTGCAATATGATGACCTCTCTGTCAAGTCGGGTCTTATTTATCTTGTTTTAGATATTATTTATGGATTCCAAAGTTCACAAAATAAGAGATGCATTATTTAAAAAGACTCCTTTGGAGAAGCAGTATTATTTTACAGATGAGATCGAGGTTACATGACTTGCCCAAGGTCACATGGCAAGTCCAGGATATAGCTATCCCGATGCATCGTTCTCCACTTTAGCCAAAAGATTCACTTTCATAAAGCCCCATTAGTGTTATCCATATGGAGTTACAGCACTGGAACTGTAGCATAAGCAGGTGCTTCTTGAAGTCTTTGAATCCCCATATGTAGCTTTGAACACATATAAGTTCTCTCATCTTTCTAATTTAGGGCCATGTTTAATATATAATCACAGAGTTGTCAGCTGCTGATCACTGCCAAATGGACCAGAAAACTGCTGATAATGTAGAAGGACTAGTCTGCTAATTACTGGTAGATCAGAGCTTACGAACATCTGTATTTCCTGAACTGTTCTTTATTCCACCAAGGATTTTACAGTAGTAGTGCAGATCTTTATGGTTACAACAGTTTTAGACTTAAATAAATAAATGAATAAACTGAGCCACACTTACACAATTTCATTTTCAATTAAAAAATCACATCATAATTCTGAAAAATGAATTCATTTTTTACATCATTACATTTTCACTCAAGTGCTTCTCAGGGCAGCTGTTCAAGTATTAACAGGGGATAGTTCTCACTGAATTCACTGGGGCTAGTTATGTACAGCAGTTAAACAAGCTTTTCCCATTAGTGCTAGAATAAGGTAAAAAAATAGTTGTTACATTAGAACCTTCTTTTTACTCTGAGCAAAGCGTTAAGCAAACCACACAATCTAACAAGAGCCATGGATTATCTGCGGGAATGACATATAGTCTTGCACAAAAGCCCTGGAGTAGCTTTCCTAAGGAGGTTGTGGAATCCCCGTCACTTGAGGTTTTTAAGAGCAGATTAGACAAAGACCTGCCAGGGATGGTCTATGTATATTTGGTCCTGTTTCAGCAGGGGGTGGGGGTGGGATGGACCAGATGACCCCCTGAGGTCCCTTCCATCCCTACATTTCTGTGTTCTATGATTTATTATCCCTGTTGACTTTCACCCTGTCTTTATTTCTCACGTATTTTACATTAGTGTATAGAACCGCAACTGAGACTAAAGCCATTGTACCAGGCCCTCTACCAACATAGCTTCTTGCTGTAAATGGTGAAGATAGCTAAAATGTCAGAGAAAAGAAGTATTATTCTTCTCATTTCACAGATCTGAGAGAGAAATCAAGTGGCTTGCTGAGAGTCACATTGAAAGTCTTTGGAAGAGACCGGATTTGAATCACCAGCACCCATGACTGAGGGGGACCCAAGATGACTATACAGAACATAGTGAGACAGCAAGTTACCGATTCACTAGGGATATTTTCATGTGAGAAGCACTGCTCAGGTTGAATACATTTTAAATGGAAATTTAAAAGCCATCCAAGATACTCTCATCTATTCTCTACTCCAAATTAGAGTGGTATACCATTATCCATAATCACCATGTGCAGTGTGTACCTGTATACACATGACAAAAAGATGGTACCCGCTCAGAAAAACCTACAATCTGTCCAAGCCATTTCAGAATACAATCCATAATCAAGTGAAGAATAATGTGATAGTATTAACCCATTTTCTCCATAAGCCATTATGTTCTAACTGCATGTGTGTAATGAATCTTCTATCTGCATTCCAACCAATCATGGATATCAATTAAAAGGCCTTGTATATATATTTTTGTAGCCATGTCAGTCATACAAAATATAATGGCCTATGGAATTTTAGAAGTTTTCAGCCTATAATCAGTATAATGACCTTGAGACAAGGAATTTCTTGGGGATTAATGACAAGCTTGGGATAATTACCCCTGACTACAAGATCAAATCACTACCCTCCACCAGCCACTAATCCCTAGGAAATATCCTGGGCTCCAAAATCATTAGTGTTTAATCCCATTTTTTTTTCTAACGGTGCAGTGGGCTCAAATTCAAAACAAGTCTCTTAAAAATATATAAGTAATGAAACAGTTTGTGAGGTACTAAAAATGCTTGATGCTCAGAATGGCTTTTATGTCCTTTCATATGTATGGAAGACTGGTCTTTATCAGAGAGGGTACCTGGTTATAGCATAGGATTAATATACAATAATGCAGTGTGTTAAATACCTAAGCATTAGGATAACACAACTAACACCAACACCCTTCAATACTCATAATTATTCCCACTAATCGCTCAACCACAACATAATCTGCCAAGCAGCATCTGGATGATGCACTGCTCAATAACAACATTAATTTAAAGAAGTGCTCTTTAAAGTGCATTTTAATTAGGGCTTGTGGGAACTCAGAATTTCTGCTCTAGCCAGGGCTCTGCAGCAGCCCACGAGACAGGTGAACTGGTACGAAACCTGCCTAGTTTCCATCAGAAAATTCGATGAAATTGATATGCCCTGACAAATCCGCATTTTCCAGCCGAAAAACATCCTGTTGGAAAATTTCTGATCAGCTCTAATTTTAAGTGTAAATTCGATATCTTTGGGTGTGTGAATCCAGATTAGGTATCTAAATAAGAAGTTTGAGCCCCTGACGTTTCTGCTGAAGTCCTAGGAGGCTGATACATGTTTGCAGATCTGGGCTTTTCAGTACCAGAGTTGGGGGGGGGGTTGTTTTGTTTTGTTTTTTTGGTTTTTTTTAACCAGGGTTTGCTTCTTGGAAAGAAAGAAGGAAGGAAGGAAGGAAGGAAGGAAGGAAGGAAAGGAAAGTGGAGTACAATGCTTTTTAAACTTTTGGGGGTGATCTGTACTATATTTAATAATTTGCTTAATAAATAAGAAAATTTTGCATGGCTGCTGCATGTGTTTTCAGTCAAGTGTTTCTTTGCTGTAAGTTTAACTGTGACCAAATTTACAAAACACACCACCACCAGAGGGTAGCCGAATACATACAAGGACACTCCCAGACAAGAACTCTGGAGAGAGGCAAGGGTGGCTGATGGTAAGTAACATACGAATATACCGAAATGAAGAATGTTTTCAATTCTGGATACAGTATATCATTTTTAAAAATAACCTCATAAACCTTCCTGGATGCCTATAATCCACTCTTTGGAGAATGTCTATGACAATATGAATATTGCTGATTACAGAGGGGCAAGACATTGAGAGAGTGGTCCAATCTTAAATGTTTAAATTAAACAATTCACTTTTGACATTTCTTGCTTTTCCAAGGAAAAAAGTTAGAAACAAAATGAAAATGTTGAATTGCAAGAGGACTAGGGGCAAGATTCAGAAAGGAAACTCAGGCATTGCAATGCTTGACTCCTAGGCACTCTATCACATAGTTGGGACCCCTATTCTCCCTGGTTCGGAGCAGGAGGGACTGAAGCCTGGTCTCCCACAGCCCCAGAAGGTGCCTTAACCACTAGAGGAGGGAGGGAAAAAGAGAGAGAGAGAGAGAGACTGTGTATTCCTCTCTCTCTCCTCTGAAGTTGTTCCACTTTGTATAAAATGCTTAACCAGTAATTGTGCCAGAGAGATAGATTGATTCTATAGCCCACTGATTAGGGGCACTCAGCTGGGATATAAGAGAGTCAGTTTCAAGTTCATGATCCAGTTAATAATTTTTACAGAGTGGAGAAGCTCTAATAGGAGAGATTGACACATACACAGTAATCTGGAGTTTAGGGTGCTCACTTGAGATGTAGGAGATCTGGGTTCAAATCACTCCCCACAATCAGCAGAGCTGGGGATTCAAATCTTTACCTGCCAGGTCAACACCCTAGCTATCAGTTATTCTGGAAACATATGCACAAGCCATCTTCCTGATCTACTTGCTCTGGTTGTCTTTGTGCAGGACCTAAACCAGCAGTTCTGCTCAGAGCACTCTTACTGGATCAGGCCCTGAGGGTGAGATGTGGGGGAAGGCTCGTTTGAGAATCAAACTGGGGCTTAGACATGTGAGCTCCTCATTAGCTGTGAGGAGGCATTAGCAGTTAGGTGACTTTCCTAGATTCCAAGACCAGAAGGGACCACTGTGATCAACTAGTCTGACATCCTCTATAACACAGGCCATAAAACCAACCCAAAAGAATTCCTAGAGCAGATCTTTTAGGAAAAAAAACAATCTTGATTGAAAATTGCTACTCCTGGAGACTCCAGCCTAACCCTCGGTAACTGCACAAACAGTACTATGTTAACGCACAGTGGGGGACTTACAGTTCCTGCCAGCATGGTCCACACAGACAGTTAGCACGCAACATGCTGGTGTGAACTAAAATTTACACCTCACCAGTGCAGGCTAAAGCACAGTGCAGAGAACCCTTATGTGCCATGGGGAATTTGGGCGCTAAGGTTAGGAGGCAACTAAGCGCTGAGTTTGAGAACGTCAGTGGTACCTGAATATTGGACTCACAGAGAAGTTCACTGCTTATGTGCCTTTGTTAATCTAGCCGTAGATACTCAATATGCAGAGCTGGCGAGAACTAAACTAAGCTAGTCAAAAACCTTTCCCCATGAAAACCTTGAAACAGAAATGTCTTCGTTTGAACGTGTTGTTGTAAAAGTTCCACATGACATTTGTTTCATTTCACATCTTAGGTTTCAGTTTAGTTTTTAATTTTTAGTAGGACTTCTATCCTTCCCCCCTTTTTAATATTTCTTTAAAAGGGTGAGGAGTGCAGAAAAGGAGGAGTAAAAAAAACCCTGAAAACCTAAAAACCTTTTTCAGTTTTTGAAACACCAAAATTAAGAGTTTCAAAATGAAATTAAAAGCACTTTTTTGATATGGATATCTTCATTGAGATATTACGATTTTTGTCCAATTTTAATGAAGATGTTTTGCTTTATTTTATTTTTTGAGGAGGTAAATGCTGACTTTGCTATCAGCTCTGCTTATGAGTTATGTAGCCCAGGCATGTGCCTTGGTAATGTTGTCCTCTATGCTATGATTTTTAGTGTTTTTGCAGCCCACCTCTCAGTGTGTTTCACCATCTCCTCTATGCTTGCTCTCCAGAGGCTATGTGCTTGCTACTGCTGCCAACTAGAGAACCTAGCCCATCGGGAGCTCAAGATGTAGCAATCTATGCCCTCCTTAGCTCTAGAGTTCCTGGATCTAACTGCCACTGATGACCAAGATGACAATCTTTACACTTTGTCCAATCTGAACTTAGATGTCCAAAGCATTGGAGTGACATTCTGGCCGTACTGAAATCAATGGCAAAACTCCCACTGACTTCAATAGGACCAAGATTTCACCCTAGAGCTTACAATACTTTTTGTAGCAGACAATTCCACCTTACCATTGGTTTCCCCATCCCACATTTCTCAGGCACTCAAGACTAATGGGAATTTGGAATACATGTGGAATACAGAACCAAATCCTAGAACTCTGCCCTGATATTTTTCTTAAATGTTTCCTCTTCTTAGTGTCACCTATTTCCTTGTAGGCATACCGCATCACACCACAATAAATAATTCCTGTTACTGCTTGGGGAAATTATGCAGCATGTCTAAGTATCAGGTTCTACCTTATGGTTCAGATGACAGATGTGAATAAGGTTTTACTGGTGGCCTGTCATATAGGATTTTAGCTCTGGTCAGTCATCATCGGTATTATTGAAAGTAACTTGCCATTCACTGGTTTCAGACAATGGCATAAAGAGATCTTCAGGGTCTGGCATAAGCTATTCATTTTTTACTGAATCATAACTATTTCAGGCTCAAACTGCATAGGAAATGCACACATTTTAGTCCAGGCATTGAAAAGCAATGAGTTAATTTGGGTGCACAACTTGATACCCAATTTCAGGAAATACCCAGCCCCTGAAAAGATTAAAATACTTCATATACAACTTAGATGGAGAGACTATATGGAGCTACTATAAGGTGGGTGCATAACTGCTTGGAAAATCATTCCCAGAGAGTAGTTATCAATAGTTCACAGTCATGCTGAAAGGGCATAACAAGTGGGGTCCCACAGGGATCGGTTCTGGGTCCGGTTCTGTTCAATATCTTCATCAAGGATTTAGATAAAGGCATAGAGAGTACATTTCTAAAGTTTGTGGATGATACACTGCTGGGAGGGCTTGCAAGTGCTTTGGAGGATAGGATTCAAATTCAAAATGATCTGGACAAACTAGAGAAATGGTCTGAAGTAAATAGGATGAAATGCAATAAGAACAAATGCAAAGTACTCCACCTAGGCAGGAACAATCAGTTGCACACATACAAAATGGGAAAGACACGACAAGTAATTCTTCCGCTCTACTCCACACTGATTAGGCCTTAACTGGAGTATTGTGTCCAGTTCAAGCACCACATTTCAGGAAAGATGTGAATAAATTGGAGAAAGTCCAGAGAAGAGCAACAAAAATGATTAAAGGTTTAGAAAACATGACTTACGAAGTAAGATTGAAAAAGAAATGGGTTTGTTTAGTCTGTGAAAGAGAAGACTGAGAGGCGACACGATAACAGTTTTCAAGTAAACAAAAGGATGTTACAAGGCGGAAGGAGAAAAATTGTTCTTCTTAACCTCTGAGGATAGGACAAGAAGCAATGGGCTTAAATTGCAGCAAAGGTGGTTTAGGTTGGACTTTAGGAAAAACGTCCTGTCAAAGTGGTTAAACACTGGAATAAATTGCCGAGGGAGGTGGTAGAATCTCCATCATTAGGGATTTTTAAGAGCAGGTTGGACAAACACTTGTCAGGGATGGTCTAGATAATATTTAGTCCTGCCTTGAGTGCAGGGGACTGGACTAGATGACCTCTTGAGGTCCTTTCCAGTCCTGTGATTCTATGATTCTATAAAGTGCACACTCAAATTGGGACTTATGAAACTCTTGTAACTGAGAGAAGGACTTGACCCAGATCTCCAAAGCCAAGTAATATTCAAACACATAGGTTCCAGAGTATGCCACAACTGCGTTCTAATACTGCACCAATAAAAAGTGAGCTGCATATACTCCTAAAAACACAGTAAAATAATGCAACTGCCCCTCGATAATTCCCTTTTCTTAATGGAAGGGTATTCACTAAGACTTCTGATCTCCCACATTTCAGCTAAAACTAGCTAAATATTGTGTTTTCTATGCAAAGAAAATGATTTCAAGAGACATCATGATTTTTTGAATTAGCGTGATCAAAAAGTTAGAATTTCCATTCCCTCAGTTTTCTTTTGATTAAAGCCACACATTTCTAAGCTTAACCTTGCCTTTTGACATTTCCAATTAGCCTAGCAGAAAAAATTATATAAAACTGCCTCTCTAACCATACACGGATTCTGTGAAGATGAAAAGCAAGATATGCTACTAATTTCCTTGTGTGAAAGGTCCCAATATAAATGTAGTCTCTTATCTCTGTATTGCTTTATAAACCAGGGTTCATTTTTCAGACACGCTGAAATGGGAGATGATGGAATAGGTGACCTACTTAGCACACTAGCTGAAAAAGTTCTTTTTACTTTTCTAAACTCTTGGCACTTTGTTAAAATAAACAGAATTCAGGGGTTACTTGAAATAAAAAAGCAATTATTAGGTCTAGGCTTGTTATGAATAGAGGGTCCCAGAGGTCTTTCTGTATTTGTACAAGTAACTTCTGGAAGTAACTGGGCTTTAAAAACTTAGATGTGCAAACAGGCAGAGTAACAGGTGAATAATGGTGTAGCTAACATACCCATGTATTCCAGATGTATTAAACATTTGGAAAGGTCCGCAGATAAAAAAATAGTACATCACAACTCCTAGAGGTTAAAAAAAATGCAAAGGACTTAATCCTATTGACCTTACTCATGAGAGTTGTGCCTACTCAATAAGCAGCCTCACTGGGCCCAACTGATTTTCGCCCCACACCTTGTGTAACCAGAGAGGCCCCTCACCAGTGGAGATATGGTTAAAGAGATCCTATGGAGTGGGTTAGCCCCTCCCCACTATACCTGCATCCAATGCTAAGCCTGGAGGGAGAACAAAAGGAGAGAACCTCGCTCAGTTCAGGACTGACTGCTGAGGAAGCAGGGTGAAGTGCTCTCTCTCTCTCTCTCTCTTTTTCTGTGAAGGGAGCTTTGCTGATGGAGAAACAGAAGTAACAGCCAGGGCAGCCACTGGGAGAGAAGCAGTGAACCCCAGGAGACAGCAACACTCAACTCAGAAACTGTTTAGAAGATTAGGAATGACCCAGTAGCGAGCTGAGTTTACTTTATTGCTTGGAAGCATTTTGGGGCTAAGCCCCTTCAGCCCTGACTCACCCTCTGATGGGGTTAAGACTATAGGAACACCCAATGGACAGAGGGAACAGAGACTCTCCCCATTTCTCCCCTCAGTGAGTCTTGCAGCCATGTCAAGATGCCAGGAAGGTTCACTTCTGCCACACCTTTACACTGGATTTATGCCATCTCTGTGCCCTCCCATTTCTGTGCATTTTCACAGACTCTCGTGCAATACGGATAGATTCACAAGCTCATCCAAATTACACCAGCAGCCCAGCTGCCTCTGAGTTGCAGCACTGTTCAGAACCTCCACGGTGCTGTGGCCCCTCCATGCCTACCCTACTCCCGCATCCCCATGCCTCTCCTGCACCCTGCTTGCAAGGGAGTCCTCAAAAGACAGCCTTATGGATGTCTTCCAAATGCCTGGATGAGAGAAATACTCCCTCCCCAAGATACAAAGATTTTAAAGACACTTTATGTTGCTCTGGCCCTTTTACCTAGTGTAAAGCGTCCAGAATGGGCAGACAAATCTCTCCAAAGTGCTGAAGTCAGTAAAGGAATGGTTTTGACTTATCTTATGTTCCCCTTCTTACATTCTCTTCTTTTTCTGTTGTCCTATTTTTTCCTCCCTCGTCTCAAACAAATTCGGGAGCATTTTTTGTTCAGATCCTGAACTCCCAACCATTACTTTTCCAGGTACTTGGAATTTCTGATTATCTACCATAATACCCACCATAGCTAGTAATTACATCTAGTACAGCTCATTCCTAGAGTATTTCAGATTTTATATATCTATATGACACCCCCCCGACAAATATAATGCATATTTACCTGGAACACTCTACTCTTCATGTACACATACATATTTATTTTTCAAGTGCGTTTGATAAGATCCGAAAACAAATTTGTATGTATTCATTCAAAATTAAATGTCCCCCCATTCCGTGCTTCAAAGTGGATAAATATATCTTCACTTAATGGAGGCAAAAATTACCTTTCAAATTGTTATCGAAACTAATGACTGTAATTTTCCACAATTCATGGTGCTATTTCTTCTTGCTCTAATGAGCAAAGAAGTGCACATACTTGTGTTGACTCTATTGGGGTTCGTGAGAGGCTTAGCAACAAAATATTTTCTCCAAAACAGCTTTGAGAGTCTCAAACAGTGAAAAGGAGGTTGTGGTCAAACTAACTCATAGTCATTAAAGTTACAGTTATAGTGGCTGAGGACTGCTTATGGTTTGGCATCCAAAACTGGAGCCCCGCAGTGCAAAAGCCCTTATGGCTGAAGAGGTCGGGCTTTTTTGCCTCCTTAAATTTGGGTGTAGGACTCTGCTTCCCTTGTCTTTCTTTTGTGTTTGCCAGTGCCACAACCAGTGTGCCCAGCTGAGGGTGGGTGGATAGGTATTTGTACCTCTTGGAGGGTACAAAGTACTTGCTTTCCACCCCCTTGGTCATGGGAGAAATGGAGGAAGGAGTTTGCCATAGGGTCGTGGTAGTATTCTGGATGGTCTTGATCAAGGGTAGGACCATCATGGGATCTGCTTCTTCCGACACCACCTCCGCCTGGAGGCACAGATTTTGTGCTACCCTTCCGAGTAGCTCTCGGTGGGCTCTATTGTCCATAGATGGAAATGTGGCAGATAAGCCCTCTACTGCCTCCTCCAGGGAGGAAGAGGATGATGCCCTTAGTGGCACTGGGTCCTCTTGACCCTCCAACTTGCAGGGATCCTCTCATGCCGATACTTTCTGCACAGTGGCAGTGGTGGTATTGGCCCTAGTCCCGGCCTTGGTGTCGGCCTCGGGGCTCTGATCCCTGAGGAGGTTCCCACACCATGGAGGATAACAGGGGGAGGGGGCACTTGTCCAAGGCGATAGACAGAGATCTGAGCTCAGCCCCTGGGCTAGGTGATGCACCCACGGGGTCCAGAAAGGCTATTGTGTGGGCAACTGCCATCATGGGAACTTGCTGCCCATCCTCTTGCCTCGATCGGTGATGCGAGTGATGCTGGCTCAGCCTGGAGATGTAAGATTCTGGCTCCAAGCCAGAAGTTAAGTCCGACCTCGGTGACCACAACACTGCCGAGTGGGATGGTGCCAGAGATCGATAGCAAGTGGAGGACGACCGGTGCCGTATCATGGCCGGTTTGCCCTTAGAAAGCACGGCTCCTGTGTGTGGTGCCAGGGACTTCATGGCCATCATCATTATGAAGTCCCTAGTGGCCTCAAATATGTCTGAAGTGGATGGAAGATCCAACAAGCCATTTTGGGTTTGGGTCCGAACTCGATGGACCTGCCTGGGATGCCAGAGTCTATGTTGCTGGTTTCTCTGGAGCAGGGGCTGACTGTCCTGGCATGGGACACACTCTGTGAGCACCCTCACTCTCTACTGCTCTCACTGTGGGCGAATGCTCCGTCTTGATTCTCTTCTGCTTTTTGTGCAGCACCAGCGAGTGCAAATGGTGCCAGGAAGCCACAGAGCCCATCTTTGGTGCCAGAGAGTGGCATTGCCCCAGGTCTCTAGAACCAGAGTCCTTTGCTGGCGCTGCAGCCTCTCTCATTGAGACTGGTGCGCTCCACACCGAAGTGCTGGGCTTTGGGCCTGACACGGGCTGTGCGGGCTAGGGATGAAGAGCTGACTCCATAAGGAGAAGTTTCAACCTAAAGTCCCTCTCCTTGGTTCTTGGGTGGCAGCCTCTACAGATTTTACACTTGTCAGTCTGGTGGGCTTCTCCCAAGCACGTGGGTCTCCCCTGGGCATTGGCTTCTGGTAGGATCCGCATGGTTTGAAGCCTTGAGACCAAGGCATGTCCCAGTCCCTGGATGTGGGGAGAATGTGTGGGGAATAAATCCCAATAGAAACTTATCTAACTAAATATCCTACACTTAAAACACTAACTCTAATTGAAACTATTTACAGATATAAATAGGAAAGTCCACTAGGGGATCACTTGCTATAGCAAGAGAGAGAAGCAGCTCCAAACACTGTCACAGGTGGTAAGAAGGAACAGAAGAGGTGGCAGGCCAGCAGGGACCTACATATACTGCCATGAAGGGGCGATTCCATGGGGCTCCACAGCTGACTCGGCAGGAACCACTAGGGGGAAAACCTTCCAGCGACTGTGCACGCAGCACACATATACACCTGCTTGGAATCTACATGATTAAGCATGCAAAGAAGCAGCTAAGTTGACAGGAGAGTGTCTCCCACTGACAGCACAGTGTAGATGCTGCATTAGGTCTATGTAAGCTACATCACTCAGGCGGGTGATTTTTTTCTTACCCCTGAGCAACGTAATTTACATCAACTTAAGCAGCAGTGTATTCAGGCCTTAGATACGGAAGTACAGCCAACGAAAACTAACGATCCTATAGGCCAAAATCCACATCAAGTATTTCTCTTTAACAGGCCAGTTAACTCTTGTTTCCTTCCCCACACTCTTTTCATTGCTGGTAAAGTCATCAATTTCTCTCCATTTTCAAGAAAAAACAGACATCTTAACACGAGAACTGTAAATGTACAACCTTACATCATATATGTGCATTTATATTAACATTTACATTATACAACTAAGTTAACATTAACTTCCTGGAAGTCCCAAGGGTTGGTCTCAAATTCACAAGTTTGATTGGTCCCTGATTTTGTTTCTACATGAAGAGTTTTGGGAGCTAAAAGCTACGCTATTTCTGCAACGGAAAATACTTATTCCTTTCATTCTTCACCACCTCCACTGTTGTAACCTCCCATGGTTTTATTGCAAGTCTCATGTTATTTTTATTTTTCTTAGCATCCCAGCTGCTGAAATGAAAATGTCAGCGTTTATTTTTTGAAAGAGAAAGTTCCTGGCCCTCATGGTTGTGGAGAAACCTTAAAAATCTGAATGCAAAGGCCTCAGTAAATCAGAAGGCAAATATAAGAACCACAAATTTTAAAGTAAATTTCATGAATTCTGGGGCTCTGACTCATGATTTTATAATACCAGAGCTGCCTCTTTCATAGTGTGTATTATCAAACCTTGCAATGTCTTAATTTCTCCCCCCTCCCATACCCACACAGAATCTATATATATATATATACACATTTGGGCAGATCAGTGACAACAGAATAAAGGAATGTCTAGTTGAGATAGATAGATAGATAGATAGATAGATAGATAGATAGATAGATAGATAGATAGATAGATAGATACCTTGTGACAAAGTTCTGAGTCTGTATTTGTGGGTCCTGCGCTTCCTGGAAGATTTAGGGGCCTCAGAAACTCATCTAGGCCCCAGAGTGACCTCCCTTTCTCAGTAACTAATTAGGGGAGGCAGAAAGTGGGGAGCCAGGCCCTCCCTCTACTCCAGACTCCAGCACAGGGACCCTAATAGTATCAGCTAAGATGGCTGACCTTTTATCCACAAAACACAATACAATTACCTGGGCTACTTCCCCACAGCAGATCCCATTTCTTCAAACTCCACTTCACCCTTACCTCAGGGCCTCCTTCCTTGCATACGATATGTTGTCCACCACTCAGTCTCACCAACAGCATGACTTCCTCCCAAAGCTCCTGACACTCACACTCACCCCCACCTGACTAACTGGGAGGGTTTTTAACTGGTTTCAGCCAGCCCCTGATTGGCTTCAGGTGTCCCAATCAGGCTAGCTATTTCTGCTGCTTTCTAGAAACTTCTTAATTGGTCCCAGGTGTCTTGATTGGCCTGGAGTAGCCTTTGTTTGGCTATCCAGGGAACAGGGACCTGCACATCCTGAGGCTGATATACCTGCCTTCCAGCACTCTCTTATACCCTTCTGGAGTGACTCCATCACAATATGTGTTTATTTTTATATATATATATATATATATATATATATATATATATATATATACACACACACACACACACACTGTGATTCATATATCCATATATCCATGTAATATGTTATAGGTCATTAAAGCTGGTCTAAATGACGTGTGATTGACATGAATGCGTGCTTTGCAAGTTAGCAACTGAAGAAAGAACTTAAGGCCAAGGATGGGTGAGGAATGGTGTCCCTAGCCTCTGTTTGTCAGAGGGGGGTGACGGATGGCAGGAGAGAGATCACTTGATCATTACCTGTTAGATTCACTCACTCTGGGGCACCTGGCATTGGTCACTGTTGGTAGACAAGATACTGAGCTGGATGGATCTTTGGTCTGATCCAGTACAGCCATTCCTATGTTCTTATGACTATTAGAACTCTGTGCAAAAACAATCTTATGTTCCGAGAAAAATACGAAAAATCTTCAAGAAAGGAAACAATGCCAAATGGATTGATGTATAATTATATAAGAATTAAAGAAAATAGCACACCTTAAATCATGGTGCCCCATCCAAAACTGTCTATTTAAAATTGTGCAGGTAAAAGGCCTAGTAAACAAATGCAAAGAACCGATGATGCGACAAAATGAACGCCTACAATTTTTTCAAATCAATGTAATTTATTAATCCAGAGTCCCGTGTGAATATAAATGTGGTTTTGTCAGCTCCCCGCATTCTAGGATCTTATCCAACAAAAAAAGTGGCCATTGGAGCCATTCTGACGTCTGAACTCTGGTATAGTATGTTTGAGGTGTAAATGTAAAGTAAGTAAGGTTTGTTTTATAATCAATAAAAAAACATTTAAAGTATGGTATACCAACACTGTGTCCAGTATCTGCTTGCTCCCCATCCCACAGGAAAACCTCTGTTGTGATCTAAGTCCAACTGATTAGCTTAAACTTCATCCCCATTAAACAGTGCCCTTCCACAGGCTTTATGAATCAATTATGGAACCCTAACAAAGCGAGCCAAGGAAAAATCTTTTAAAGCTTTAACGGCTTAAATATCCCCTGCCTTGATGTTAGCCCTGTAAAGCTATTAAACTCCTGCTTGGATTTCATTAGCATCATGCAAGTCTGTTGCTAATCCTGTAACCACTGTACGTTTTGCCTTCTATTTATAAGGGACTTTCTGATGAAAACACCGCAGCCTCATTTGTCTTTCAGCCATGTCCAAACGTTAGGAGGAAGAAAATGCTAGGAGCTCCATCAATGAAATGAAGAAACAGAAGAGAAAGGAAGTAGTTTTACCTGTTTCCTGGACAATATGCTCATTCACTTGGTTTAAAATGCAGATCTGCATTACATTACATTCTTTTTTTATAACAGGAAGGTAAACTAGATTTAAAATGTAGTTCTGCTGCTAGCTTTTCACTATGCTCTAGACCCTTCTGCTAACAGGGCCCAATCTAAAGCCCTCAGGAGTTAAGTAAAAGATTCCAAATGACTTGAATGGATTCCGGATTAGACCATAATTGTTTACACTGACCTAGTGTCCTGTTGTCCAGAAGGAGCCCAAAGCACTACACCATTTACAGGTGAGATTGCCACCTGCACCTTCCTGTGCTGGCAACAGTCCAGAGAGAGACAGAGGGCATGACGGACTGCTCCCATTGTTTTCATCCTAAGAGGTTCTACCAAGAAAGGGGCAGTTTTAATTCCACAAGAGCGTCCAAGTGCTCATTCCCATGTGCAGTAGCCAGGAGAGCTGTTTTATTAATATTTTCACTTACCCTAGAAATGGTTCCCTACTGAATCTGGCTCTGCATCTCACACACACACACGCACCATGAGGTGTGGGACCAGATTAAAACTTCAGAACTGGAGCCCATCTCTTTAACAGGCGAAACTAGAACACAGCCTCTAAATATCCCCAAGCTTCAGGAGAAGTTCAGATGTGGCTCTAAACCCAGATTTGTACGTGGATTCTCTCTCACTTACTCTGTTTTCCCCAATTGGAACAAATAAACCCAGCTCTCATCAGATCACTTTCTGACGAATGGCTCACCTGTTTGCTCTACGATTGTTGCAGCCAGTCTATGGGGAATCCTGGATGGAAGTTTCAACCCTGCTCGTATCTGGTAGTATCTAGAGAGAGGATGTTAAAAAAAAATGCTGTTATACAGATGACGACTCCATTCAACACGAGAAAAATAGTTGGAACACATAATGGATATTTATGATAGTTCAGAGAGCAAATATTCAGCTATACTATTAAGGAAAGCAGGTGGACTGGACTGTTAAATATTGTGGCCCTGATTCTCCTCTCATTCACATAAGCTTTATACAAGTTTAATTCATTGACTTCAAGGGAATTACCCCTGATTTATACCAATGCGAGAGGAGGATTAAACTTAATATGTGAGTAACATGAAGAGCCGTGACAAGAAAACCTTGCTTTGAGAGCAGAAGAGTGGGTAAATGTCTATGATGCAATGCAATACGACCGGACAGGATGCACTGAAAAGTTAACAAGTGAAAACAGAAAAGAAATATTTGTACATTATCCAACCCTCCCTTCCCCCAGTTAACATGCTTTTTTATTATTATTAATAAGGCAACTCTACACATATTTGCATTATCAGGTCTAGGCCCACTTGCATTGTAGTTATTTGCTATCAGTGGGACAAATCTTGTGCTACACCCTGACTTTCGGTTTTGTTGGTGGATGCTCTCCCACTTTCCGGTTTCACTTAGCGCCGTGTATGTGCCACTGACTGGCGGCTTGTGGGTGCTGAGCACCCCTTATTTTTTTCAGTAGGGTGTTTGAGCCCCGGAGCACCCAGGGAGTCAGTGCTTCTGTTTACACCTATCAGGACAGTACCTGCCCACAGAACATGAGAGAACAGCAATGGAAATTTTGCCTGAGTGAGAGTTAAGGGCACTGCAGGACTCTGTGGAAAATGTGCACATAGCACAGAGCCTTTGTATATAAATATAGAGGTATATTCCCCAACAAAAATATCCATTGGCCAAGACTAACAGGCACCATAGTCCAGTTAACAGGGTCCTGCCCTGTAATTCAGGATATCTGGGTTCTGTTCACAACTGTCGCTGACCTGCTGTGTGTCTTCGTGGAGTCATTTCACTTATGTGTTTCTTCTACCCTTTTTCTGGTCTATTTACAGTATGAATTCTTTGGGGCAGGTACATTAGGACTGTTCAACTTAAAGACTCAAATAAGGGGACATATGATCGGGGTCTATACAGTCATGAATGGCGTGGGGAAAGTGAATAGGGACATGTTACTCACCCCTTTACATATGACAAGAATTAGGCATCACCCTATGAAATTAATAGACACCAGGTTTGGAACAGACAAAGAAATACTGCTTCACACCACGCACAGTCAATCTGGGGAAATCCTTGCCATGGGATCTTGTGAAGGCCAAAAGTATAACTGGGTTGAATAAAGAATTAGATGAAGGATAGGCCCATCAACAGCTATTAGATGGTCAGGAATGCGACACCATAATCTGGTGTCCTTAAATCTCCAACTGCCAGTAGCTGGGACTGGACCACAGGGGACAGATCACTTGAGAATTGCCCTGGTCTGTTCATTCCCTGTGAAGCATCTAGCACTAGGATCCTGAGCTAGTTGGACCCTCGTCTAACCCAGTATGGCCATTCATATATTCTGTCTGTTATAATGTGTATGTACAATGCCTACCACAGTGGGGCCCTGCTTCAATTACTGCCTCTAGCTGTAAATGATTATATTTTTAGGTTTAAAGAGTTTGTCACTGGAATCCAATCAGATAATATTGACACTCTTTAAAAAACTACTACACTTGGGGTGGGGGCGGTGTTTTTGTTTCTTGATGAGTCTCTGGAAATGAACATTTCAGGAAGCCAACCAACCCCAATGTCACGTAATCGCCATTGCACACACAAGCCCCACCTCAGTTACACCTACCCACCCAAACTACACTCTGCCCCTTTGTCCCATACTGCGGTGGCAATAGGCTGGTGGAAGAACTTTAATGCATTTAAATACTGTTCATTAAACCCTTAGCAAAAATTTAAAAACCCCATCAGACCCACACACGTTAAAACCTCCAGGAGGGGGCTTTGTGGGGAGAAAAATTTCCATGGGATCCCTTCACAGCCATCCCCATGCAAAGAGTAGGGTTTGATTAAACCCTCCCTGCAGGAAAGGGGTCAGGCCCAGCCAAACAAACCTCGCAAATCCCTGAGGATGTGTGTGGACCCCATGGCACCTTCATGCCGTCGCTGCCCCAGCACCTCACTGGCACCAGATATAGGCAAGATCTGCATGCAAGAAGCCCGTACTTCAGTTATTGGTCATAAACTGCCTAAACCCTCCACACTCATGCCCTACACCCCTTTAGCTGATGCATGACTTTGAACTGAGGGCAGGTGTAAAGTGCCTGATTTTCCTCTTCCTTACCCTGGTTTTACACAGCTATAGGACCCACTGACTTCAGTCAGGATACGCCTGATTTATCCTGGGACACGTGAGAGGAGAGTTGAGCTGAAGGTGTTTATTCATAGTGAAAATATAAAGTAATACATTTTAAATGCTAACAGCCTGCTTGCACTATCAGCAACATCGAAACTACCTTTCTAAATTAAAATACTAATATCATAGCTGATGGTTACCACAAATAAGTAACAAGACTTTTTAGTGTGTAGACATTAACTGATATGTTTTATCATGAATCCCTGTCATGCTGGACTAATTCCCAGTGTGACAGGGACTCGTGTGCCTAATCCTAACCACATGTGCATCTTTCATAAGGAAAAAGAAAATCCTATCATTTCTGGCTGCCTGTTTTATTCCGTAACGTCTAAAGACCCTGACTGTTCAGGAAACACCGGGAGGGATGAGCAACTGTTCAGCTAGAAAGCAGAAAACGTTCAGACTATACCGAGTTTTACCCTAGGATAGCATCTGAGCTCTTTTTAAACAAACTCAGGCATTGCTTCAACAGCTCTGCACATTGCATCGTTCTTTACACGCATCATCCTTCGTGTCTAAACAGCACCACAGTCCCTTTTCTTCAGCTTTCCCTTAAGGCATCCTGGTCTTTTTGCTTTTATCCTTGCCAGTTTTCAAAGGAATATGTTGATCTAAAGCAATATTATTGCACCAACTTAAAGTTTGCATTACTCTGTGAGACAGTATCCATTTCTCTCTCTCATTTTTTTTTTTTTTTTTTTAAATTCTAGATGAAGGACCTACAACTGCCTTACATATTACGAATAGCATTCAGGCTCTGCACAGTTAAGGCTGAAACTACCTCTTCATCATAAAGCCCAAATCTCCACTGCCTTGCTCCTTGTGTAATCATTTATTCCTATGCCATGCAAGAATGGAGTTCGAGTACAATACTACTGAACTAGAATGGCATGTGACTTTGACTTTGCACAGTTTCACATGACAATCCAAGGTGCAAAACAGCCATTTCTGTAACATACAGACCAGACTGGTCGGGGGGTGGGAGGGGGAAGCGGCTGTGTCACCCTTGACCTGCAACCTTTGGTGTCTTACAATACCTTGCTGAAGTGGTTCCCACATGGGCTGCTCACAAACAGCCTTCCAGCACGCAAACCACACTCATATCATGTGTAAGTAACTGCAACCTGCTTGTCACCCCTCTAGTTTTCACCAGCCTTGTACTGCAGGATGACCCCAACATACCCCCAGCCCCAGATTTTCACCTAACAATGTATGTCCTATACTACCCAGGACTCTGCTAGACAGTACAGCTATATTAAGCCCATTATTCCTTTAAGGGAATAATATTCCAGTTTATTACCTTAGAGTTACCTAGATACTTTATCTTAAACACACTGGATTAGATAAAACAATGAAACAAGTTTATTAACTACAAAGTGATAGATTTTAAGTGAGTACAGGTAATGAAGCATAAAAGTCAGAAATGGTTACAAGAAAAATAAAAAAAAATGCTTATTAGTACCTACTGAAGAAATTCTTAAAATGCAAAGCAAACTCTCACCACATGCTCCAGAAGATTACTGAGCAAATTTTCAGACCAGAACCTCTCTCCCAGAGTCCAATAGCTGTTTCTTTTTGACTTCTCAGGTGTGGAGAATGAGGTGGGTAGGGAGAGCAACAGGGGTCCCTTGGGGTGTTGGTCTCTCCTTTTTATAGTTTTAATATCCCTTTTGGAAAACATTTCCATCTGAGACCCAGGAGACAAAGACAGTCTATGTGGAAGGATGTTCCCTGCTGGTTTTTTGACCTATTTGAACTTCCTTTGTTTTCCCTTTCTCCATGATGACTCTGTTTACTGCTTAAATGCAAATTAAGGCAAGCACACATTCCTTTGTTTAGGACAGACCTGTATGCCACTTTCTGGTTGGGCAGGGCTGTGGGGTTTGGAACATGTGTTAACACCGTACAGAGGAATCTTATAACTGCACATACAATGTTGCCATACATATTTTATCAGGATAATACTGACCAGCAAATTACGACTTTTCAAATGATGCAAGGCATACGTTGTACAAAGATTATTATAATAGTGTATTCCATCACAGTTTTTATCCCTCTTATGCTGACATAAATAACCAATTCGGCTGATATTTCACAGGCATAATGGAGATTACAAACTCTTCAGGGCAGGACCTTTACTTTGTGTTTATATAGTGTCTAGCACAACAGTCCCTTAGTCCTGATTGGGGCTTCTATATGGACTATGACAATACCAATACATAATAATCCATATTATCTGAGGATAGACTGTTTCCAAAATGTTTGGGACCAATTGGACAATGCATTTGGAAGCGAGGAGGAGTCAAAAAGTCATGGAGGGGGGGTTCTTTTTTAAAAAATAATCCACACTTTCAGCTCATTGTCTGATCTGTTGATTTTTGGGAGGAGCAATGTCTTCGACTTCTTCTAGAGACTCTAGTGAGTAATTGTGTGGGGGTTTTATTTGTCTCATTGGGTTCTTCAGTACTCCATTCTTATACACATTAGGAAGTCTGATCCCAAGCTTACCAAACTGTGCAGAAGTGCCATGGAGCTCTCAGGAACCCTGCAGGGCATCTCCTGATCTGCTGCTGCTTCTATCGCCCCTTTAGCAACCCGGGGTTGACACATGTCCCGGAAACCAAGAGAAGCAATTTTAAAAAGGTTATTGGCCTCCGTTTCTGAAGATGACTAAAGGGTTGGAGCAAAAGTGGGGAGATCATTATGCATGAAGGGAGATTTTGGTCCAAAAATTATTGAACTTTTCAGTACATCTTTCAAAAAAGTTCAGGGCTGCTGCTATAAGATGAACATCAAGGCTGATGAGGTTTGCAAGACCTTAGTATGAACATTCTGCACAGCTAGATTCAGTACCAAGCAATACTATTATAAACACTCCAAGATGTTCTATGAGCATCATCATCAGCACTCTCTTACTAAAAACAATAGCACTGAATGTATTAAGCAGGTAGGTATTCAGAGCAGCTAATATGCATTTTAGCCAACTAAGTATTTATGTAGTAGCAAGTACATTTTTCTATATTTGTCACTACCGGGATTAAAGGGACTGACATTTAAATAGGGCAGAAATAACAGAGGATGAAGCTGGCTTTTTTTTTTCCCCCACACAGAAGATTTTATCATCCACCAGGACACCATGTGAAACACAATTGTGATCACACTGTCATCATCTTGACAGTATGCTATTATAGAGCTTTGACAGCAAGCCTTTCCTTTTTGTCAATGACAGATTACTCAAATGTACTCATCTGTATTCTCTGAATGTACAGAAGAATAGCAAGCTGCAAGAAAATGCCTCAGACAAACAAAAATGAATAATGAGGGCTCTTAAATAATCAGAATTTTAAATGAGAACTGGCAGGGCCCTGGGTCAGCCTAAAAGGAGTGTGGTACTGGGGTCCAAGTAACTCCATCACTAGAGGTGATTTGCTCTGCCTGAATGTTAGTTGATCAGACACGACAAGAACAGAATGTAACAGGTCTTGCAGTTGGTATGGATTTATGTGCTGTATTACATCTATAAGCCTGATGAAAAACCCAAAGTCAATGGGATTCTTTCCATTTATTTCAACCGACACTGGATCGTGCTTCTCTATCCAACATAAAGCACATAGATAGTACTGGCAAAAACAGAAAAAAGGTTTGTACAAGTCCTTGAAGTAAAGATCTATACATTTGTGCATATGCACTGCAATTCCATAAGAGCTCAGTATAATGTCTTATGATTGATTTATTAAATTAAACCAAGTAGAACGTGCTGGCCTGGCAACACTGGAGATCCAAGTCCCCTGTTCTTCCACAGGAAAATTCAGCCCTTTATGGAGGCCAGCTCAGGGGCTATGAACTGTTTAAGGGCTTAAACAGTTCTTTCCTATCTGTATAAGGGCCCACCACTCTTGAACCAGGGCCCAGGGGTTCCCAGGCAGCCCACACTGGGTGGCCGCTCCAGAACTTCTGGAAGCTAGGGGCTAGCAAAAATCTATCAGTCAATCTATCTAATCTATCAATCACTGATTGGCCCAGGTGCCTAGTTTTCGGGGGCCTGGAAACCCTAAATTGCACCAAAACCAAAAGCCCTGTTGCTGCAGGGCAAGGGGAGGTGCCAGTCCATTAACCTGCACCAGTCTCTGCTCACCTAGGGCCACATCCTAACTGCAGCCAGGCTCCTTGAGATGATCCAGTGAGCGATGAGGGAAGGCAGAAGAGGAGTGAGCAATGGGATGGGGCCTTAGGGGAAGAGGCAGAAAAGAGGCAGGACCTTGGAGGGAAGAGGCAGGGCAGAGGACAGGGACATCAGGTTCCGGTTACCAGAAATCAGAAAGATGGCAACCCTAACTCTTACAGAGAGTTCAGCATGAAATCCATCCGGTCCCATCCCAGCTACACTAGCCAGAGTCTAGGGGCTCACAAACTCAGCACTGACTCACCCTTTCACTAGGCCAGAGAAATTGTCAGCTGACCCAAGGGCTGTGATGGTGTCTAGAACCCACTAAAGAATGCACGGGGTGGATTCATGCACCTTCTGCCCCATTGAACATCCATGTAGGGCTAGTCTTATGACTAGTAAGCACCAATAAATCCGCAACAGGGAATATTATGTACATTACAGTTGAACCTTCAGGCATGAGTGATCAGGGTCCCATTGTGCCAGACACAGTACGTACATGTAACAAAAGAAAGTCTCTGGCCCAGAGAACTACTCTAAATGAAGAGCCAGAGAGGAAACAGAGGAGTGACAAGAGTTGCCCCACATCAGACAGAGCTGGTACTAGAACTCAGATCTTCTTATTCCCTAGCTGATGTCCTGTCTGCCAGCCAACACAACCTCCCTATGACTAGTCCCACGTTTTCAGGGAGCCTGTCTAACAGTGTGTTCTGTTTCTAACTCCTATGACTCTATAAACACCAGTTGTTAAAACTAGGGCTGGGCAAAAACCAAAAAAATTGTTTTGAAAAAGAAAAATTGAGTTTTCAGAATTTGTTTTTGTTCCATATTAGGAAGAACTAGAAACACTCTGAGATTTTTCATGAAAAACCAGAGAGTGAGTGTACAGAAGAGCCAATGGCCCAGTGGTTGGGCACTGGGATGTGGCAAACCCCACTTCAATCTCTACTCTGTCTCATTCAGACCAGGGTCTAGAGCAGTGGTGGGCAACCTGCAGCCCATCCAGGTAATCTGCTGGCAGGCCACTAGACAGTTTATTTACATTTTCATGGCTGCCCGCAGCTCCCAGTGGCCGCGGTTCACCGTTTCCGGCCAGTGGGAGCTGCGGGTTCGGCACGGTTAAAACTAGTTAAACTAGATTTAAAACTAGTTAAACTGTTTTAAGTAGCTGGTGTTTATTAGTCATGACTTCTCCTTTGCTTTTTCTGTTTCATTCCACCTTAGACAGCGAGAATAAGTATTCTTATCCTGATTTTTCAAATTGTTTCTCTCCCTCCCACTCTCATACAGTACTGCTAAATTGGTCACTTACATTACAGGAGGATTCCTCTTTCTTTTGAAGCATTAGCTAGTGAATAACGCCAGAAGCATGTTACCAGATTTGATGAACCAAAGGTGTCTCGGTAGTATGGAAAATCCCATGTTCTTTCAAAGATACTGTTGGTGCAACAACACTAATGAAACATCAACACATGCATGCACAGTACAGGTAGATCCTGCTCCTTCTGTAGCCAGACACTATGGTGATGAACGCTCTAACAATACCATAGACCAGATTAATCAATCATTGTATCAGGAATTGCATGGTGGCAACCTATAGCTTTGGACCTCCTGACAAGCAGCAAGGTTCAAAATGTAGTTCTGAGTTAGACTATACATTTTAATAAAGCATCAGAATAATACATACTACAAACAAACCGACTGTACACTAATACTGTAATTCAATCCAGGGTTTCCATAGCTCTTTTTACAATTGATGGAGCTGCCTGCCTACAACTCATGTCAGCAGAACCTTCTCAGTTGAATTATTGTCTTGTCCCTAACCAAGGCCATGCATTATTCCACAAAAACACAAGCCTGAACTTGCAGGCAAAGGAAGAGCAGGAGAAATACGCCGAGAAAAGAGCACTCAGAGGGGCTTCAAATGACAGCATAAAATAACCCCCGCCTCCCTTGCGTATCATCAGAGAGAAGAATCTTCAGCATCAAAGAACAAATTGCTATCCCTTGAGTTCAAGGGCAAACTTCATTAGCGGGCAACAGTAGTAAGCTACTATATTCCCGGTGGACCAGCACGTAGAGGTGAATCATGACACACAGCGCAAGTGTATGGCAAGTGTATGGCATTCTAACTATGTTTTTCACATAGGTATATATATTTAAAGCCAGAAGGGACCATTATGATCAACTATGCTGGCCTCCTGCATAACACTGACCTTTGAGTTTCACCCAGTGAATTCTGCATCTAGCACAACAATCTGTGACTGAGCTACACCATATCTTTTAGAAAGACATCTATTCTTGATTCTTCAAAAACAAAACAATACAAAAACACACCAACCACTTTAAATGCAAGCTAAACAAAATGAAAAATCAAGGAAACAACACCATCAGTATTATTTAAAGAGTGGTTCTTAACCAGGTGTACGTGTACCCCTGGGGGCTAGGGTGACCAGATGCCCTGATTTTATAGGGACAGTCCCAATTTTGGGGTCTTTTTCTTACATAGGCTCTCTGACGGGGTAGGGACTCAACACTGCAGCGCCTCCTGTTGGTACATCCAGGAATTAGCTCAGCCCATAAGGGGCGCCCCCTGCTGGCCATGTCCCATCCATCTCTCACCCTCCATTGGCAGCTGGATCCTCATTGTTCCTAGCTCACGGCATCCTCTTCAGGACACTGCCCTCCGGCAGAACCCCCAAGTCCACACTTGCCTCCTTCTGGCAGGGGTCTGGTGCAGTCTGCTATGGCCACTTCCTACAGCCAGGCGCAATATAAGGGGAAAGGGGGGGGACCCAGGCCCACCCTCTACTCTGGGTCCCAACCCAGGGACCCTTTGGCGGCAACCTCCCTGCCCTCCTTCTCTCCCCTTGTTCACCTCTTCTCCCCGGGCCGCTTCCCCTTCGGCCTCTTTGCACCTTATGGGCCCTTCATTCAGGGCCTGCAGCCTGGCAGGTACTGGGCTGGAGCCCTCTTCTGCTCCCCTCAGCCTGCCCAGCACTGCACTGTCCGTGGTGCTACTCCTTGTCTCAGGAGTCAGACCTTCCCTCCTGAAGGTCTGGGAGAGATGGACTGTTCCCTTCATGGACAGCCTTTTAATAGGGCTGAGCCTGGCCCTGATTGATCGCCGAATGCTCAGCCCTGATGGGCTCCCGGCAGGCCTTTCCTATTGGCTGCCCATCTGCATAGCCGCATTGGCCTGCCCTGGCCCACTCTCTCATAGGGGTGGGGCAGCTGCCCCACTACAGGCTCTTATTACCCCACCCCCACCCCCTGTCTCAATTTTTCACCCTTGATGTCTGGTCACCCTTGATGTCTGGTCACCATACTGTGGGAACACTGAGGTCTTCCAGGGGGCACATCAACTCATCTAGATATTTGCCTAGTTTTACAACAGGCTCCATAAAAAGCACAAGGGAAATCAGTACAAACTATAATTACACATAACGAAATGTTTATACTGCTCTGTATACTATACACTGAAATGTAAGTACAATATTTATATCCCAATGGATTAATTTTATAATTATAGAGTAAAAATGAGAAAGTCAGCAGTTCTCCAGTAACAGTGTGCCATGATACTTTTATATTTTTATGTCTGAATTTGTAAGCATATAGTTTTTAAGGGGGGTGAAACTTAGGTGTACACAAGACAAATCAGATTCCTGAAATGGGTACAGTCTTCCAGAAAGGTTGAGAGCCACTGATTTAAAGCATAGGAGGGAAGAATGGATAAATAACCCTCCATACTACAGATGCTCAAATTATTATTTTTCCCATCAATGATTCTCATGCTCATAATTAATAGATCTCGACTAAATGAAGTTAGAGGGAATATGGTTTTCTGGGTGTTTTTTTAAAGACTTGATATTTGAAGTAAAAACTGAAGTAAGCTGAGATGGTCATAAGAACAATGTCAAACACACACATCCTACTGACTACGTTGGGTGTAGAGATGCTTCAGAGAACTATATTGTGCAAGTGTTTATTATTTGTATAACAAAACTGTCTTGAGACAACAACTCAGACGGAGGCCCCATTGTGTCAGGTGCTGTATAAACTCATGGTAAGAGCTATTCCCTGCCCCAGAGAGCCTGAAATCCAAGTTTACAAGCCAGATAAGGGTGGGACAATGGATGACATATCCCCCATTTTACAGATGAGGTACAGAGAGATTTGTAACTTGCCCAAGGTCACACAGGAAGTCGGTGGCAGACACATAAACCAGATCTTCTGATTGCTAGTATAGAGCCTTAACCATAAAATCAAGCCAAAACAATTAGCAAAGAGCCACCTGTGCATGAAAGAGATTTGCATTAGCCACTTGGCTCAGTTTAAAAAACAAAACAAAACAAAATGTTTGACACAGTTCTACTTCAAACAATATTCTACCTATGGCTTTTCCCCGTAAACCACAGCTGCAGTGCCAAATAACTATAGCAGATGAGCTAAGCAAGACCACCTGTGCTTCAATCCATGCTCACTATTATTAATCACTGTTTCCAAGACTTTCTTTCCAGATTTTTCCTAGTGCTCTTGCATAATTCTTGGCAGCCCGGCTTCTATATTTTAATGCTAAGAAACCCCATAGGGGCTCAATCCTTCAATCCCAAAGAGGTACTCAGCACTGTCTACTCCCAATGAAATCCACAGATTTCAAGGCTCTGATCAGTATCTTGCCGGAAGTGTTCAGCACCTCAGGCCCTTGTAGAGATGTGCATTGGGCCCAGGATTTAGGGCTCAGTCCCGTAAGTAGGTGAGCACTCTGGACCTGATGCAGCAAAGCTTTAAGTAATTTTAAGCAAGTGAAAAGCCGTGTGCTTAAGTGCTTTGTGGGATCACAGCCAGCACTTGCAACTTCACAGGATGGAGCCTTTGGTGCATTGGAGGCGAGGCTTTAATTTAGATGTGGGTGAACATCAGTCGTGATCAGTTTTATTCCTCTACTTCCGTACACCTTTTGATCTAATCATCTCTTTCTCACAGGAGCCTGCAATTCTAGAGGCCATAATTCCCCCAGCCCTTTAATCTCCTGCAGCTCTCTGACAATTACACCAACAGGTTCTCTTTCTATCTCCTTTTATGCTCACCTCAGGAGCCTTTATCCTTTTTCTGCCCACCAAGGTAGCAATGTCTGCATGACTACTTTTAAAGCAATTTGACCTTTTCTTCCCATTGATGCTACTTAGCACAGCAGGAGATGAAAAAAGCTGGGGGAAAGGCTGAACAGCAGAATAGAGCCGGGAAAAGATATTCCACTCTAGCAAAGAGGCAGTGGAAAAGGAAAAGAAAGTGCAGAAACATTTAGGAACACACTAAGAACTGGGCACAGATAGTTAAGACTCAGAAGAAATGAGAACTTTGGCAATACAATATGGGCAAATTTTGTGTCACAGTCAAACAGTAAAGTTTAAGCTCTAGTCCTACTTTATATGGATACCTGGACTGTCATAAGTTTTAAGACCAGAAGGGACCGTTGTGATCAGTTAATCAGACCTCCTGCAAAAACACAGATCAAGATAACCTTAGTAACTCTTAATTGTGTCATTGTTCTGGGCATGATCTAGCATAAAAGCAAAGCACCCAATACATGTGCAAGGAATCGAGAGATGGCAGGAGGTAGGTCATTCTTTCTGTCTTTATTTAAATCTTTATACTGCAGTTTGCCTGCTATAACACTTTGTTTCCTTCAAAAGATATACAGATCTAGCTAAACAGAGAATGAATATAGTGCCTCATTAGATTTCCACAGTGTTTCTATAATGGTGTTTGTGATCTTTTGAAATGTCAGAGAGTGCTGGCTCTTCCATTCTTGGATCTGAGTATAAGGAAAAAGAAGCTATTTAAATAGGTACATGAGCTTGGTTCAGTTGTAAACAACTTAGAACACCTCGATCAGTTCAGAAAGTCTCAGATCTAGCCACAACAATATTGTCTAAGTGAAAACTGGAACTTCCATTGTGCAAGAAATTCTAATATTTCAACATTTTTTGCTCCAAATAAGGACTTTGACAAAGCTCTGTCCTTATTTTCATGGATTCTGCGTTTCCCGGTGGATTTCACTAGCCTCAGAGGCTCACTGTGACCCTCCACGTAGCCCTTCTCTCTCTAGAGACAAGGTCACAGCTTCTTGAGCCATTTTCATCACAAACCAGCGAGGAGAAGCTATCCTTCCTGGCACAGTCTCTGCTGTCTCCCAATCTCAGTGATTAATTAGGGAAGGCAGAAAGGGGGGAGCCTGGGCACGTCCTGTACTCCAGGCTCCAGCTCAGGGACCCTAATAGTATCAGCTAAAATGGCTGACCTTTAAGCCACAAAACATAATACATTTCCCTGGGCTACTTCCCCACAGCAGTCCCCACTTCTTCAAACTCCACTTCACCCTTACCTCAGGGCCTCCTTCCTTGAGTATGATATGTCTACCACTCAGTCTCACCAACAGCACAACTTCTTCCCACAGCTTCTGACACCCACCCCCCACCTGACTAACTGGGAGGGCTTTTAACTGGTTTCCGCCAGTCCCTGATTGGCTTCAGGTGTCCCAATCAGGCTAGTTGTTTCTACTGATTTCTAGAAGGTTCCAGTGGTACCAGGGATTTGTTTAGCCTGAAACTAACATATCGGTTCTCTAGCACCCTCCTATAGCCATCTGGCCTTGTCCCATCACAGGACAAAACGATGAAATTGTGAATTTTTTTGCAAAACAAAAAGTTCCAAAAAATATTTTCAATTCCGAAGAGGTAAAATGTTTTGTTTCAGAATTTTCAGTCAAAATGAAATGTTTAATTATTCCCGAATAAAAATATTTCATTACAGTTTGTTGACCTTGCCAGACATACATAAAAGGGAATGCTTTGATCTTACACTGATAACTTACACTTTCATAGTGGTTGAACTTTTCGGACGCAATACCACTGTGTTCCTCAGAGGGAGTAATTTCTACACACTCCCTACCCTTGCTAACTGGGATTGCTGGGATAGAGGGGTAATCTTGTTAATCTGAGCCCTATTCCTTACTGACCCCTGAGTCGGTCTCTATTCTGCATTACAGGCATGTGCCATATGTTTATGCTTTAACGAGTTCTAAAACATTTATTGCCTAAATGGAAAATTATTCAAAGTATTAGGAATAGGTGGCTACAGAAAATCAGTTGCAGCTTTTTGTTTTACTCTGCATCAGGCCAGTCCTTGGACACGGTGTACTGTAAAGGAGCAGAAAAGCTTAAACCACGTGGCTCACTGTTATTAGGCTATTGAATCCTGTAACTCAGCCATGCTAAACTATGTTTGGGGCCTTTGAGTTTGAGGTCTATTTCATACAGATACCTGAATCTCCCTCCGGCTCTGCATTTCAGGTGTTCGCAGTGTCTTTATAAAGAATTCTGTGCCTTCAAAGGACAGAATCTGAGTTTGAAGTGTGTCACAAACTGACCCAGACTATCTTGTTTTGAGTCAGTCCAACATTAAAAACAGCAACTTCCTATGGTGCCACATTTCCTCATGACAGCTATAGGTTGGGCAGCAGATAACCCCTTTGGGTCTGTCCACATGTCCCACAATGCACAATCCTATGAATCCCATGACGCACCACATGGCTCAGTCAGAGCGAAGACTGTGTTGCATCATGGGAGAGGAAATCCAGCCAGGGAGCCTTGCCAATAGGGGAGAATGGGTGCATGACTTTCCCAAAACTAGCACTCCTAGGAGGCAATGCATCACCATGCAGACAGTTTAATGTTGAATTGATTTGAAACAAAAAGTTTTGTGTCAGTTTAATAAATAAAAATATTTTGATTTGGATCAAAGTAGCCTGAAAGAAAATCTTTCATTTCAGTTCTCCCAATGGAAAAAAAAACAATTCAAAGATTTAGATCATTTTTATTTTGTGAAAGCTGCATTTTACATCCAAAAAAATCATTGTGATGTAAAGTTCCCAATCAACTGTAGTTGTTACTAAGGCCAGCACTGTTCTCTCTCAAGATCTTGGGCAAAAAAACTGTTGTCACTATAAATGTACAAAGCCATTTAACGTATCCTTGCATATGTCCCTCTCCCTCCAGTATCATGTATGAAAAATCAGTGCTCTCAGGAGATCCACCTGCCTTTCTTTTGTGCTCTTCCAATGTTCATTCTCATTTTCTCTCAAGCCCTGTTTTCTTCTAGAACTCTCAGGAACATCTCCACTTGCATCCCCACTCCTCGACGCACACACAAATCGAGCTGGAAACAGCCAAGACTCATTCAAATGAACCTATTTTTCTCACTAGATTGTTGGTAGGTCTGGAGGGTTTTTATCCCCATCGAGCAGGCTAGAAACACTGAATTCCTCTGTTTACCACTGAATGAATGCAACAATGGGAGCTGCATTGCAAGTTTCCCTGATCCTGCCTTCACCAATATAAATAAATCTGGATTTACAGGAACCCCTTTCTAGGTGAGTTCAATCTTCCCTGCCCATTCCCTCAGTCCCTCTGTGAAGACAATCAACACCATAACCAGTTGTACTGTCTGTGTAGCTCATTGGTTAGTATGTGTAACGTGTCGCCCGCCATCTGTGCCCTATTCACTGAGAATATGGTTCTGTTACAGCCCAGCTACAGGGCTGGTCTCATTAACTCAAGCTGTAGAGGTTTGTGTGTATCGTTTTCAATGTCCCTCCTTCATCTCTCGTGTGTCAGCCAAGATAAGCGTCTGTCATTTCTGTTATATGGGTGATCGCCTGTTGGCAACGAGGCGGAAATGGCCACGTTATTTCACATATCCTAGACATATGCCAGGTGACAAGCATTTAGCCTTGCTAACATGGAACTGATTCAAAACTGACTGGGAACTAAGATTCCATGTCCCGTTAAACCCTCCCCTTAATCATCCAGTCCCAGCCCTCAAAGGCAGATATTTTAAATCTCCAGTGAGCTGCTGTGAAAGGCCCCTGGCAGCCAGAAGGAGAGACTCCCAGGGATTGACTCAAGAGGAGCAGCGAGTGCCCCCTGCCTGTATTTCCTCCATCACGGCAACTGAGTGAGTATTAATGGTCATTGAACTCACTGCAACAAATCCCACTATAACGCTGCTCTCAAAAGTCCCAGTGAACGCCTCACTCAGAGGTTAGGCAAAGGGAAGCGGCCAGCTCCGTCTAACCCCTCAGCATCTCTTGGCTGCTTTCCCCTGCTGCAGAACCCCAGGATTCCCCGCGGAATACTCTTGGACAGTCATGTAACTGTGGCTCCCCAAGAGGCAAAGCCTTGCACCATCCCTGCTAATAAAGGGGGAAACAGGGTATAATGAAAAAGACAAAGACAAAGAGCTTGTTTATATTTTGTAGAATCACAAGCCACACGGATTTTAACCCACCAAACCTTTATGCTAATTCCCATGGCTCAGGTCTCATCCTCTCCATTCTACTTCCCCCTCTTCCAGCAGCAGCCCTCCCTCTCTACTTCTCCCTTCCACTCACAACATGCGAGACCCCTCTACCCAGACTACTTAGCCGGGCCCCCTTCACACTAAGCACTGCAATGTGCACCTACCCCCTTTGTGTGGCCTGGAGCTTCCCCCCTGCTCAGCCACCAAACTTCATACCATTATTATTAATGGTGTTGATTTACAGAAGTGTCTAGCGTTCAACTGCAAATAGGGCCCCAACTGTGCTAGGCTCTGTACACGCACAGTAATACCAAGTCCCTTCTCTCAAGAGCGTACGTCCAAATAACCAGCATGAAGCATGGTTCCATGCTACAGTCAACAGGGACAACCTTCCCCTTGCTATGTCCTGGCTTGAAGAGAGAGTGGGAACCACAAGCAAAGGGAGATTTTAAGTGCACAGGGCAGACAGGTGTGGGTAGGGATGTCTTAGCAGCTGGGGCTCACCACTGGAAAGAGTCCTGATCCAACTAAATCTCACAGTGACCTGAATCCCTCCCTCCTGATGGAAAAGCATTTTATGGTGGAACTAGCCAGTCACTGAGGAATGCTGCAAAATTACTCAATGTCCTAAGGGACAGGTTCTACCACCATTACATGCATTCAGTATTTTACTTTGCAGCTAGCCCCACTATCTTCAATGTGATTGCTCACAGAGTAAGGTACTGCTCAGTCTGGAGAAAGGTGGTAGAACATAGCGGTTTATGAACAGGACTTCCAGAGTTAAATATAACCGTTAAATATAATGGTGTTATTGTAAAGCAGAACTGGGCAAATCCCACATCCACATCCCCAAAGGTATTCTCTCCAATTTAAAATTAATCTTCTACAGCGGTGCTCACCCTACCCCTGACCGCCTTTTGTTTCACTTGAGGCAAGTATCAACGCCACTGAGTTTCAGCCACACAAATGCTGATGAAAAGCTACATTTCAGACTGACAAGAGCAACTATTCACAGCAAAATTTAGAGAGGCTGGTAAATGAGCGACACAGGGACAGAGAAGAAGGATGATTAGCACCCTGGCCTGGGACTCGGGAGACCCAGGTTCCTGCTCTACCATAGCTGTCCCATGTGACCTTGAGCATGTCACTCAGCTACTCTGTGCCTCAGTTTCCTTTCTGTAAAATGGGGGTAATAACACTTCCCTCCTTTCCAGAAGCTTTGTGAGGATAAATACATTTAATCTATTAATCCAGACAAACCCTTGCCAGAGACAAATATTCAAGTCTGATGAGTATCTTGAACCAAACCTGTTTGGCCCCCATCTGCCTCTCTCAGGACCGTGCATGCACTTGCAAACTGTGCATGTCAATGTAATGTCAGATAAATTTAATATAATGCCTCATCAGCCAAACAAATCCGACAATAGCCTGGGTTTTTTTGTTGTTTTGTTTTGTTTTTAAAGACTGATGCCCTAAGACCTGTCTTTCCTAGAGGGGAAGAGACTAAATTTTTTTTTAAGAAAACAAATGACTTTGTCCTATTTATCTGCTACCTGTTCCTAAATCTGTCCCCCTTCTAGAGAGTCATAGCCTTAGCAGCTTCCTCCAGCTCTCTTCCTACTTGTAATTTACATTCATCTAATCAAGGAATAGAAACAATACTTTGTGACCAATCACAACCACACATCAAGGTCCAAATGTCAAACATGCAGCATCAAATGCTGACCGTGAACTGTTTGTGTTCAATTCAAAAAGTAAAATAAAAATGGTTAAAAGATTCATACAATGATGAAATCTGAGGAAACTCAATCCAATAATGGACATTCCATGAGGGAAAAATTAAGCTGAACCAATCAAGTAAATTATCTGAGGGGAATTACTATAGATAATAGGTATCTATATGGCCCCCATTAGCATAGTATTTGAATGCCGCAGTCTTTTAATGTATTTATTCTTGCAACAACCCTATGAGATAGGGAAGTATTATTCCAGCATTACTTACCTCAAACATATTGTCAAGTGCTAAATGTGTATAGATATGGAGTCCAAACTCAAGCAGAACAAAGTTAATTTTTAATTATGTGAGGTTAGCGATAGCATTTTAAAAACCATTCTCCACTTGAATTAAATTCCTAATTATGTTCCAAATGTTAACCGCTTTGTTATTTTATCCACTACTGAGTCTGATTTATCCTTGACATTCCTTAAATCATTTACTCATGTTTCCTTATCCACCCACTTTCCTCCTCTGATGAGATATTCTTCCAACACCAGCACTGAAGGCGTTAAGGTAGCAGGAGAGGCCAATTAGCCACAGGCTTCCCCAGTTGGGGAGCAATGATACTAATTGGCAACGATACTAACTGAGAACAGAGCTCACCTGGGAGGAACAAGTAGGGCTTCTATCTGTATGTCTACACAGCAAAGGAAAACCCAGGGCTGACCCATGTCAGCCGACTCGGGCTCATATATGAAGATATACAAGCTTGGGCTACGAGGCTGTTTCACTGCTGTGTAGATGTCTGGGCACGAGCAGGAGCCTGGACTCTCAGACCAAGCCCAAGCCCAGAAGTCTACACAGAAGCGAAACAGCCCCGCAGCCCAAGCCCCACAAACCTGACTCGGCTGGCACGGCCAGCTGCAGGTTTTTCTTTGCTGTGTAGACATACCTTATAAAGCCTAGGAGTTGAGGAGAGAAGAGGGGTGCAGTGAGGAAGCCTGCAGTCACACCCCCTGATATGAGGGGGGAGAGTAAGTGCCTGTAGGATTATAGGAAGCAGTCCAGGGAAGGCACAGTAAGAGCTGATAGAATAGACCTGAATGCTGGTTCAAGCGGCCCTGAATTAGAACCTGGTGCAGAGTGTGGGCCTAGGTTCCCATACAAGCCACTGTGGGAATGGGGCAGTCAGCACAGTGGATATGGAGACTGCCTGAAACGGTGTGGAGACAGACTTTGGAGAGCCCCCTAGAAAGGGAGGACAACTGTTACTTGCCCAGGGGGCTAAACCATGAAGAAGAGGTGCTGCAGCTCCCAACCAGTCCAGAGAGGGGCTGCAGAGTGAGTGAGCAACAGATGGGGTGCTGATGGTGGGAGCTAATTCTCTAGATGTGCCACAAGGAGGCACTGCTGAACAGTGAGTGGCAGACCTCCTTACACCTCCCCAGCTATTATGCATCTCCTATCAAAATATTTCCCTCCACTGCTTTATGCTGTTTATTTTATCAACAGGAAACATATGCTCCAAGAATATCTCATCCACAGAGTCAGTGTTCAAACTAGTCAACAACAAAAATAAAATTCTTGACATCCTCTGCATTTGTTATTGACTATCTGAAAACATCATTCTGGGCAGTTATATTTTCTCTTCCATTATAAACTAACTTCTTATTTGTTACAGGACATCTGCATAAAGAGTCATGCATAGCCAAATGAGTGCAGAAGATTATCAAGAACAATTCATTTTTTTAACCCTGCTTTTTGTTTGTAATACCTTTTCTTGGCAGATGTTATCCCTGCAGATGAATGGATGTTCTCAAATAACAAAATGGACATGGACTGATGGAAAAATTGATCTGCATTTGCTAATCTACTGCCAAAGCGGCAAGCACTCTAAGTAATTAAAGTGCTAAAAAAAAGTCTCTGATCTAGACATACTGTACGTTCAAGCTCCATGATACAGGGATAAAGGTCATTTTTTTTTTCATTTGTGCCCCGTGACTGTCTGCAATATATGTACCAAATAATTTTAACACCTTTGAATCCTTCTCAAAGTGGACTGTACTGTTACACAGGAGTTCAAGTATTAGCCTCGAAGAAACATAAAGGCCTCTATTTTCAAAAAGGATTCATGCTTTTGACTGTCCAGCTTTAGACCCCTTAAGGGACCTTAAAGGGACCTGATTTTCAGAAAGTTCTGAGTATCTAGCCTATGGAAATCAGGCCCATTTGATGGTGTCTCAAGTTGCACACCATATGACCGTTCCTCAGTGAGTCCCAGCTGAGAATGCCAAATTCAGGCCAGACTACTGAGAATCAGAGTAGACTCATCCCCAAACTGGTGGTTATTCTGTCATTAGATTATACCAAGCCAGTGACAAAAGTCAACTTGTGTATTACCACAATAGTTAACAAGAAGTCAAAATGCAGTCTCTTTAGGCATTCCAGCCCTTGGCTCATCACCCAGACAGTAAACGTCATGTTGAGTGGTTACTGAAAACCAATTTCATCAGATATAGGGCCCTTCTAATCCCAACAGATCAGCCACTTAGCCAGGTCAATATACAACTCAGATTCTACCCAATAATCACACTGATACCAATCCTTCAGTAACTAAAAACAAAGGTTTAATGATATGTTAAAAAAGACTTATAAATGGTTAAGGAATCATATGCATACAAGTAATTGTGAAGTCCTTATGTCAGGTTTGTAGCAGAGATAGAATAAACTGCTAGCTTGCAAAGGTCTATCTAGAATCACGCAATCAAAATGGGAATCAGTCCTTGTTTCCAGCCTCCTTGTTAGTAATTCAGTCCAGAGAAATGAAGCAGGGAATGAAGACAAACTGGAGATGTTTAAGGGGTGTTTTATATCCTCTGCTCTGTGCATGGAATTTCACTGTCCCAAACAAAGATCACAGCCCCTGTTTGTGGAAAGTTACTGGCCCAAGATGGAGTCCAGGTCACATAAGCATATCATATGTCCTTCCATGGTTTGCTTACTCAAAGGGATTGGCCATTGGCCCCTGGGAGTCTGAGGCAATGTCAGGGAGAGCTATTAATAAACCATTTAACACAAAGCTGTTTAGCTCTGATGTAAATCTATCTGATGGATGTCACCCAGGAATACAACACAGGTTTCAGATACAAATACCTCGCCAATATTCATAACTTCAGATACAGAGATATGTTAATTTAGACAGACTCATAATTGATAGATTGCAATTTTTCCATAGACACTTTACATGATACACAATTTGCATAAATCACATATAAAGTGTAACAGTGATATAAATGGTCACCTTTCCTATACACAGCCTCACATACTCAAAAACACTCTTCACTTTTGAAAACAGACTAAGCCTACCTGTAGAACCATTATCGATCATACATATAGGAAGCCAATTACCAGTTTGTGATCATCTCACAATCTTTTAACACATTTCTCCTCACACCACCTCTGTGAGGCAGGGATATTACCCCAGTTTTGCAGATGGCTTATGGGAAATCAATCAGGATATTGCAAAATCAGAGGAAAGTGCAGGGAGCAGATGACACTGAATTGCAACATCTCCCAATTCCTTTGTATTGGCCCTGTTTCAATGGTCACCGATCCAGAGGACAAGAGGTCTGTCAACTGCCTCTACCAGGTAGGGAGCAGATTTCAGCTGTAGGGGAATCTGCTAGGTTTGGGCTACATTGATAAGTGCCACTGCGGGAGAACTGTGTTAGGGATGCATAAGATCTAGAACTTGTAGGTTCAGTCATAGACAGAATATTAGGGTTGGAAGGGACCTCAGGAGTCCAACCCCCTGCTCAAAGTAGGACCAATCCCCCATTAAATCATCCAGTAGGTTTTTGCCTCATATCCCTAAATAGCCCCACTCAAGGATTGAGCTCACAACCCTGGGTTTAGCAAGCCAATGCTCAAACCACTGAACTATCCTGTCCCAAAATGGTCCCTCTTAATATGCCTGGGCTAGTTCATTTCCTGACTCCCTGTAAACTGGCTTTGCATGGGGAAGACACAGCTGGCATGATCCAACTCCCCGCAGTAAAAACACAGGTTGAAATGTCGACGTCACTCTTTCCTCAGGGATGAGATCAATAAAAGCATCCAGATCTGCCACGGTCTTGATGCAGGCCAGCTCATTCTTGATTTCTTCTTAAAGGTGCCACCAGAACTGATCTAATTGGGCCACCTCATTTCAGGATGTATCTGCTGTGAGCTGGTGAAAATGTGCTGCATAGAAGGCTGCTGTAGCTTGGTCCTGCTGAAGCTTACACGAGATAGTCTCTCTGAAGCGGGCACAACTGGATTCATCAAAGGTGGGAGATATTGCTCACTGGAAGGTGCCTCAGCTAGACAACACCAGACCATCCATCTCAAGGAAAGAGGAGACCCAATCCAACGCTTCTCCAGTCTGGAGGCCGACTACCAGGCCTACCTTGGCCACCTCAGCGGAGTGTGTCTGCAGGCGAAGCGGGAACTGGAGGCTGCACTAATTCATGAAACTGGGAAATCTTTGGCAATCCCTATTAAAAATGCTCTGGCAGGACAAGGACAGGCTCTGGCTCAAGGGGTGGTGTGGAAGGTCAGGTCTAAAGCACCATTTTGTCAGTGCCAAGGTGGAGCACTAGCTCCCGCAACATCTGGTTTTCAATGACCACCTGTGTAGCCTGTGTCTGCATTCCTTAGTTGTCTGCCTGAAGGTGAGCTAGCTGCTCGCGTGATTCCAGCACCCCTTGGGGCAGAAGAAGTTCTAGGAGCCCTATTCTTCCAAGGGGTTAGTGGTCTGAGCTAGCTGTCATCACACTCTGACCTAATGTCAGAGCAGAGGGGGTCTGGCCCAGGGGTCAGAGCCAGAATCCAAGCCAGAAGTCAGAGATGGAACCAGAAGTCACGCCAGGGGTAAGAGCCGGAATCAAAAACCAGAAACAAAGCAAAACTCAGATCCAGTGCAGCAACCAATCAGGAAATCTTTAAATTGCTCAGACAACTTCCTGTGTCTCTTTTTGGTTTAAACAGTATGCTCGGGGGAAATTGGTGGGGCCACTTCTCAACCCCAGTCAGAACAATGCCTATGGGAGGGGTCAGATTTCTGCTAACTCCTCATTCCTAGTACTTCTACTTGGGCTGCCCAGTGGCAGCCAGGGATCATATTGTGTCTGGGAACCTGTGGGCCCACATTCAAGACTATAGGGCCTTTATGCTATCTTCCTTCTCATCAGGAGAGTTTACAGTTGTTCCTTTAATATTGTGTCCTTGATGAACTGCCAGCTTTCCTGAACTCCTCTTTCACTTAGATTTTCTTCCCATGTGATTTTAGCTACAAGTTTTCTGAGTTTGTTAAAAAAAAGTCTGCTTTTTTTTGAAGTCCATTATCCTTATTCTACTGTTCTTACTCCTTCCTTTCTTTAGGATCATGAAATCAGTTCATGGTCACTTACACCCAATTGCCTTCCATTTTCAGATCCGCTACCAATTCCTTCCTTCCTGTTGGTCAGAATCAAATCTAAAAATGTCTTTCCGCCTTCTTACTTCCTGCACTTTCTGAAAGAAAATGCAGTCACCAATACCCTCCAAGAACTTATTAGAAATTTTGAGTTTTGCTGTTACATTTCCAACAGATGTCTGGGTACTTAAAACCCCCCATTACTACCAGGTCTTGTAGTTTTCATATTTCTGGTTTTTTTTTCTTTTGTTCTACAAATGCCTCCTCCACCATCTCTACCTGATTTGTTCCTACATAGTAGACCCCTACCCATGTCGTCACCCCTATTTTTACCCCTTTAATCTTTATCCAGGGATTTTCAACTGTTCTGCCTCTCATCTCCTTCTGAACCTCAGAACAAGTATATACTATTTTTACTGAATGAAAGTTAAGAACTGTCAGATGAAAATGTTTTGACATATTCTGAAAAACACACACCCTGATATCTCTGGGGTTTAGCCAAACTTTCAGTGTTTACCAGGCATGAATTCAAAAGCCAGCTCACTGTACCAACCCATAACACTAGCAATTGATCATTACAAGATGTTCTTCAAAGCACTTGATGTTTAACTGAAAGGAGTTTTACCTGTCTTTAATACAATTTATGAAATAAAAGCTTGCTAAATAATATAACAGGAAGAGGGTTTCAAGTTAAATTTATTATACTCAGGAATATGAGAGAGGCTTTGATCACTGTCAAGATAGCTGATAAAGCTTTCAGTTCAATAAAGCATAACTGATCTACTGAGGACCTGCACCTTTGCGGACAATTTCAGTTTAAATGAACAGAGAGAATCTATATCAGGGATCAGCAACCTGTGGCCTGCAGCCCCTCAGAGAAATCCATTGGCAGGCCAGGACAGTTTGTTTCCCTGCAACGCCCGCGGGTTCCGTCAATTGCAGCTCTCACTGGCCACAGTTTGCCATTCCAGGCCAATGGGGGCTGCAGGAAGTGGCAGCCAGGACAACCCTCAGAACCATGGCAAGTGAAAGCTATAATCAGCCAAACCTATGGATGCTGCAGGTAAACAAACCGTCCCGGCCCATCAGCACACCGTCACACATGCCAAGGTTGCCGATAGGTGCTTCTAGGTGACCAGAATATCTGTGTACTTATTTAGGAGCCAATATTGTTGGTCTAAAGTCAATATGGTTTCTGAAAAGGGAAATCATGTCTTACTAATCTATTAGAGTTCTCTGAAGGGGTCAAACATACATGTGGACAAGGGGAATCCAGTGAACATAGTGTACTTAGATTTCCAGAAAGCTTTTGACAAGGTCCCTCACCAAAGACTCTTATGTAAATTAAGTTGCCATGGGATAAGAGGAAAGATCCTTTCATGAATTGGGAACTGGTTAAAAGACAGGGAATAAAGGGTAGGAATAAATGGTAAATTTTCAGAATGAAGAGGGGTAACTAGTGGTGTTCCTCAAGGGTCAATCCTAGGACCAATCCTATTCGACTTGTTTATAAATGATTTGGAGAAAGAGGTAAATAGTGAGGTGGCAAAGTTTGCAGACGATACTAAACTGCTCAAGATAGTTAAGACCAAAGCAGACTGTGAAGAATTTCAAAAAGATCTCACAAAAGTGATTGGGCAACAAATGGCAAATGAAATTTAATGTGGTTAAATGTCAGGTAATGCACATTGGAAAAAATAACCCCAACTATGCATACAATATGATTGGGGCTAATTTAGCTACAAATAATCAGGAAAGAGATCTTGGAGTCATCATGGATAGTTCTCTGAAGACATCCACACAGTGTGCAGCGGAAGTCAAAAAAGTGAACAGGATGTTAGGAATCATTAAAAAAGGATGGAGAATATATTATTGCCCTTATGTAAAGTCATGGTACTCCAACATGACTTCATTAAAAAAGGAATTTTAATGGCGTAGCCATTAAAAAAGGTACACCAACATGACTTCATTAAAAAAGAATGGAGAATATATTATTGCCCTTATGTTAAGTCATGGTACGCCAACATTTTGAATACTGCATACTGATGAGGTCTCCTCATGTCAAAAAAGATATCCTGGTATTAGAAAGGGTTCAGAGAAGGGCAACTAAAATGATTAGGGGTTTGGAACAGGTCCCATCTGAGGAGAGATTAAAGAAACTAGGACTTTTCAGCTTGGAAAAGGTGAGACGTGTAAGAGGTATATAAAATCATGAGTGATGTGGAAAAAGTGAACAAGGAAAAGTTATTTACTTGTTCCCATAATATAAGAACTAGGGGCCACCAAATGAAATTAATGGGCAGCAGGTTTAAAACAAAGAAAAGGAAGTTCTTCACATAGCACACAGTCAATCTATGGAACTCCTTGTCTGAGGAGGTTGTGAAGACTAGGACTATAACATGGTTTAAAAGAACTAGATACATTCATGGAGGGTATGTACATTAATGTCTCTTAGCTAGGATGGGTAAGGAATGGTGTCCCTAGTCTCTGTTGTCAGAGGGTGGAGATAATCTCTCTCCTGCCAACCACTTGATCATTAACTGTTAGGTGCACTCCCTCTAGGGCACCTGGCATTCGTCACTGTGGATAGACAGGATACTGGGCTGGATGGACCTTTGCTCTGATCTAGTATGGCCATTTTTATGTTCTTATATGCTCACTCATAGGTTCCTATCTTTGGAGACCCAAGTCTGAAAATGTTGGCCTACGATTATTTGTGCTTTAGCAATACTATTGAGAGATATAAGAATCATTAAAAATGTGAGATGATTTTTCTTAAAACTAGCAATATTTTAACAGTATTACAACCATATTTTATTTCCAGGATGTGTGTAAGAAGATGCACAGTAACTATTCTGAGTAAGGTCAAAACTGCTCTTGGTGCAGGAGCCAGGGTGGTGAAGGAAAAGGTAGTGCTAAGCCCCAAACCACTCTACAGTCAGCTCTGAGTGACGCTATCTGGAGCAGTTGCCTAGGGACCATAGCGCTGGCTGAGGATTGCCAGAACACAGTGCATAATGACTCCATTCCCTCCACCCAGGAAAGACCAATGGGCCAGGGGTTTGAGTGAGTGGAACAGAGGAGACTATACACCCCAGACGCCCCCTCCATCAGAGAGACTTTGGCTGCCATGGTCAGAAAGCTCTCTACCCTATTTGTGCCCTCAGAACAGTGCAAAGTAGGGTGACCAGATGTCCCAATATTTAACCCTTTTTTCGACGTCCCGACCGATGTACAATTGGAATGCCAATTGTCCCAATAATCAGCTAAGGAGGTGAACAGGAGGAGTGAGTAGGCAAGTGGGGGGCAGGGTGGGGTGAGCCAGCAGCAAGAATAGGCGAGCGGGAAGGGGTGGTGAAGACATAAGCAGCAAGCCATCGGCGGGTGGGCAACAATGGGAGAGTGAAAAGGTGAGCGGCCGGCAGGTGGAGGGTGAAGGGGGTTGGGAGGAGGAGGCGAGCGGCGGGTGGGCAGGCAGAGGTGAGTGGCGAGCCAGCAGCAGGGCAGGGTAGGAGGCGGCGAGTGGCAGGCAGGCGGGGGTGTGAACAGGCAACTGGCCAGCAAGCGAAGAGTCAGCAGGAGTTCTCAGGGCAGCCATGGCATTTTCTGGCAGGGGAGTGAGGAGGTGAGTGGTAGATGGGAGGGGGTGACAGGAGGCGAGCTGTGGGTGGGGGACTGAAGAGGGACACAGAAAGCCAGCGGCAGGCCAGAAATAAGGAGGGGTGCGGTGACAGGCCCGAGCAGGGAGGGGGCAGGACCTGGGGCAGAGCAGGAGTGGACTGTGGGCGGGGCCAACCGCACCCCAGTGTGTCCTAATATTTTATTGTTCGGAGCTGATCACCCTAGTGCAAAGGGGTGCAGGCCCAGGATCTGGCCAGTTGTTTTTCCTAACAGCTTGGCCTATCTTTAAATGCCTCATTCGCCACTGGTGATTGTGCAGCTCTCTCCCCTGAGATATGTGCAGCATGTAACAATGTAACAACACACTCTGAACACAGATACCTTCACATGCCTCAATTAGTTAGGTTTTGTGAAGTGCTTCGGAAAGGAAGTGCCAAATAACTGCTGAGCTGCAGTATTATCCTCACAGGCCAACTCCAGGAATAGCCTCAATTCCACCACAATTGCTTGTGCGGAGCACAGGTTCTCTCTGAAGCATTTCAGAGTTATTTCATTGCCAGCACTGCTCATTTAGTTACAATCGTTAGCACCATTTCTCTTCTCATTTAGAATAATTGCACTGGCTGCTTGTGGTGGTGTCGTGTCTCCAGCTTGTTCCAGTTAAGCTTAATGTTTAAAAATGTTTCACTTCATTTTAAGTAACAATATGTTGCAGCACATAAACACGGATCATTTTATGAGCCTGCCGGCTTGGCAACACCTCCCGTCTCCCATGCACACCGTGATCCCCAAATAGGGCACAGTTTTGCAATTCTACAAATCAAGAGCTAGAGCTAATGTTTAAAGTGTAACTCTGTAAAAACGTAAATCATATCAGGTGAGCTTGAAGCTTCTTTCAGACTCCGTTCCCTAGAGGCAGGTCTACACTACCCACCCGACTGGCGGGCAGTGATCGATCTATTGGGGATTGATTTATCATGTCTAGTCTAGGCCCGATACATTGATCCCCAAGTGCTCCCCGTCAACTCCAGAACTCCGCCATGGCGAGAGGCACAGGTGGAGTTGACAGGGGAGCAGCAGCAGTTGACTCAGCACCATGAAGACACAGCGCTAAGTTGACCTGAATGTAGACCAGGGCTCAAAATGCCATTAAAGCAACAGTGTAAATGTCACATGGACGGTGGTGGTATGTTTTTTTTTCTTACAGAAGGAATCATCTTGTTGCTCAGGGAGCAGAGTTTGGTCTCTGGTAAGCCAATTACAATGTGAAGCCAGCTTTCTTAGGAGAGTGTGTGCACATCAGCAAAAGCTTTCAGAAAGCGTAGTTACTTTCGGCTTTTCCAGCATGGTTTACCAACAAGAGAGAGTTTGTTTAATAAAACAGCAACCCATTACACTTTGTAACTTAAATGTAAGGATCTCAAACCACTTAACAGACAATCAATCAATGAGACCTCAATAGGCAGCAGAACTGCTAATCTCAAGCATTCAAAATCACAAGTCCTTTATACCCCCCTGCTTTCTTGGCTCACAGTTGCAAGGTTTTCTTTTCAACCCTGAGTGCTAAAAAAAAAAAAGCTTACTTTAAAAAAAATGAAAGCTGAGATTCACATAATCAATCATTTGACGACAGGAGCTAGGGCTTTAAGAAAAGCACCATGCAAAATCTGCATTAAAATCACAAGAGCTTACTTGTGTTGAGCTCCAGTACAGATGCCTCACTGTTTAACTTAGGTACCCAAATTTGAAATCATTTGTTTAAGGGCCTGCCTGAGCTTTTGAGATGCTGAACACACATGCCCAAATCCCAAAGGGCATGATCCAAAGTCCACTGAAGTCAATGGGTTTTGAATGAGGTCCTAGTGATCGGATTACCAAAAGGAGCTAAACACATGTAGTTTCCATTGGCCTAGTGAGTGCTCAGAAGTCTTGGAAAAAAAAAAAAAAATCAGGCTCAAGGAGCACTGGAAAACCACTAGCACTCACTTCAATATTAATTTATTCATTCATCTAGCATCATCACCCACAGGTAAGTCTGGTGAATTCACTAATACATCCAATTCCCTTTATTTTTGGGTTTTGAAATACTGTGAATTTTATAAGGCACTCTAATGGCTATCTTTTTATTAAACAAAATTGTTAACCACTACTTTCTTATTCTGTTCTTTATGTGTTCTTATACCATGTTCCTCAGCATAGCATCTGAGCACCTTCCACCAGCGCATTAAGCAATGTAACTATCATCGGTCACATGTTTATTCCATCATCCTCTCCCCAGGGGGAGAAGCATGTGCAGTGGAGTGCTCTGGTTTGGTTTGGTTTATACACACACAGCAATGTGTTTAGATTTGAGAAGGCAGGTCAAGAAGGCCTGGCACTTGGAGTGGAAGGTGGTGAGGTTTGTAATGTAGTGGTGAGGGAGTTCATTCTACAGTCTTGAACCAGTACCTGAGAAGGTTCTGTCTCCTGCCCAAAACATGATTTATTCTTATGGTAGAAAGTTGCATTGTGCCAAGGGAGTGACGGTGTCAACGTGGTCTTCATCGAAGAGTTTGTGTTGATTTTTTTTTAAATAACCTGGGTCCATGCCATTTGAGCACTTGCACATGATAACCCCTCTTCGCTCCCCCTGCACGCAAAAAAAAATGAATGCTTCATCACAAGGCTTCTCTTTGTTTCTCAGATGTCGACCTTCAATTCTAGAAGTCAAGGGACTAATTGTGTATGAATTCAATCATTTCCCCTGACCATTCCTTTCATGTTCACTGTGTTAAAAATACATCAGTGTCAGAATTCCCATATTACACTGCTACCTCGATATAATACGACCCGATATAAGGCGAATTCTGATATAACATGGTAGAGAAATGCTCCGGGGGGCGTGGCTGTGCGCTCCGGTGGATCAGCGTGTCACATGTCTGGTTTCGATATAACACGGTTTCATCGATACCGTGGTACAATTTTCTGGCTCCCAAGGACTGAGTCATACTGAGGTAGCACTGTATTAAGGCACCTGCTCATCTTTCCAGTGAACTTTGTTTCCCCCTCAGTCACTCAAAGTTATTTATACTGTGAGTATGCCAGGATTTTTTTTTTAAAGTATGGAAATCTATCAAATAGGTCTTAAAACAGTTCAAGAATAAAGGTGCAGAAGAATTGCTTCTGACAAAACCAGACAAATCAATTAATTGATCTGTAGCAGACGAGGATAATTTTATTTCCTAGTCTATTAAAGAAGATCAGAATTGGCTAGCTAATTTTACTAGAGAAATATCTGTCACCACTCATTAAGCAGCACATGATGGAGAGAACTCGGATGGAGAAACTAAAAACAGCTTTTCCTTCTAGAAATTGCATTACTGATTACTCAGCCTTTAGAACTCCAGGATCAAACATCATGAATCTTATTTCAACAAAAAGCACTTTTCTCCCCACAACAGTATTTTCTACAAATCAACCATTAACCATTCATGTCTAGAAATACTGATACTTATGTTTGTGCCTTTGAGGTAGGGAACATTAGTATTAATTGCAAATATCTCACCAAGAAAAAACAACTTGAAACATGTAACCTATTGATGACTGGTCCCCAGTACACAGGCCTGGAACACACAAAGAATCCTGATTATTTTCTGTTTCCACGTTCTTGATCATCCAGGCCACTTAATGTAGTTTTGAATGTTAACCATTTATTTAGGGAACAGACAATTTCAACTACTTAATGGAATTTGATTATTAACAGATACCTTTGGGCTTTTGTGGGGAAGGGCCCAGAACCCTCTTGTTTTGGCCTTTGGAAATTATTTTTATTTATTTAAGCTGTTGTTTTTAAAGCACTCACTGTTGGCCTAACTCTGCTCACATTGAAATCACTGACTTTCAGAGGAGAGTTGGGCCAACAACTCAACTCTTTAGAAAATCATAACAAAAAAAATACAGCCATACTGGGCCAGACAAATGGTTCATCTAGCCCAGTATCCCATCTTCTAACAGTGACCAATGCCAGATGCCTCAGCGGGAATGAGCAGAACATGGCAATTATGAAGTGACCCATTTCCTGTCGTCCAGTCTGAGCTTCTGGACATCGATATTTTAGGGACGCTCAAAGCATGGAGTTGAATCCCTGAACATCTTGGCTAATATCCGTTGATGGTTCTAACCTCCACGAATTTATCTGATTCTTTTCTGATCCCACTCATACTTTTGGTCTTTGCAGGATCCCTTGGCAACAAGTTCCAGAGGCTGATTATGTCTTGTGTGAAGAAGTGCTTCTTTATGTTTGTTTTAAGCCTGCTGCCTATTAATATCATTGGGTGACCGCTGGTTCTTGCATTATGTGAAGGAGTAAACAATACTTCCTTATTCACTTTCTCCACACCACTCATGGTGTAACAGACCTCTAGCATCCCTCCCCCTCTCCCGAGTCATCTGTTTTCTAAAATAAAAAGTCCCAGTCTTTTTAATCTCTCCTCACCTGGAAGTTGTTCCATACCCCTAATCATTTTTCTTGACCTTCTCTGCAACTTTCCAATTCTAATATATCTTTTTTGAGATGTGGTGAACACAACTGCACTCAGTATTAAAAGTGTAGGCATACCATGGATTTATTTTGTGGCATTTTATTTTCTGTTTTATTCTCTCTCCCTTGCCTGATGGCTCCTAACAGTCTGTTGTTGTTTTTACTGACACTGCGTACTGAGTAGATGTTTTCAGAAAACTATTCACGACTCCAAGATTTTGACTCCATTATTTTGTATTCATAGTTGAGATTATGTTTTCCAGTGTGCATTAATTTGCACTTATCAATATTGACTTTCATCTGCCATTGTGTTGCCCAGTTTAGTGAGATCCCTTTGAAACTCTTTGCAATCAGCTCTGGGTTTAACTAATTTGGGCAATTTTGTTTTGGCAGCAAACTTTGCCATCTCCTTCTTCACTCTCTTGTCCAGATTATTTATGAATACTGTAGAATCTCAGAGTTATAAATGCCTCAGGAACAGAGGTTGTTCATAACTCTGAAATGTTCAGAACTGTGAACAAAACATTACGGTTGTTCTTTCAAAAGTTTACAACCAAACATTGACTTAATACAGTTTTGAAACTTTACTATGGAAAAGAAAAATGCTGCTTTCAATCATCTTAATTTAAATGAAACAATCACAGAAACTGTTTCCTTACTTTGTCAAATCTTTTATTTTTAAACTTCCCCTTTATTTTTAAATAGTTTACATGTAACAGTCCTGTAGTATATTTGTCCTTTTCTGGGGGGTGGGGGGGGTCTCTGAAGATGCCTCATTACATACTTGAAGTTCCAAATGAGGTACATTGTTGACGGGTCAGTTTGTAACTCCAAAGTTCTACTATATGTTGAATGGAACTGGTCCCAGTACAGATCCATAGGCGACTCTGCTATGTACCTCTCTCTATTGTGAAAACTGACCATTTATTCTTATCCTTTGTTTTCTATCTTTTAACCAGTTACTGATCCATGAGAGGACCTTGCTCTTACCCCATGACTGCTCATTTTGCTTAAGAGCCTTTGGTGTGGGACTTTGTCAAAGGCTCTCTGAAAGTCCACGTACACTAACAACTGAGATGGCCCTTATCCACGTTTGTGGACCCACTCAAAGAATTTGTATAGATTGGCGAGGCAAAAGTCATGTTGACTTTTCCATAATATATGAGGTCCATCTATGTATCTGACAATTCTGTTCTTTGCTATAGTTTCAACCAGTTTACTTGGTATTGAAGTTAGGATTACTGGCCTGTAATTGCCAGGATTGTCTCTGGATCCTTTTTAAAAACAAAGAGATAAAACATTATCTATCCTCCATTCATCTGGTACAGAGGCTGATTTAAACGATAGGTTATATACCACAGTTAGTAGTTCTGCAATTTCATATTTAAGTTCCTTGATAACTCTTGGGTGAATATCATCTGGTCCTGGTGACTTATTACTTTTTAATTTATGAAGCTGTTGCCAGACCACCTCTACTGACATCTGGGACAGTACCTCAGATGCTTCACCTAAAAAGAATGGTGATGGGAGGCTCCCTCATATCTTCTGCAGTGAAGACTGATGCAAAGAATTAATTTAGCTTCTCTGCAGGAACTATGTGTTCTTTGAGTAACCCTTTAGCACCTTGATCGCCCAGTGGCCCCACGGATTGTTTGGCTTGCTTCCTGCTACTGATGTACTTAATTTTTTTTTGCTGTTAGCTTTTCTGTCTTCTCATAGTTGCTCTTGAAGGGTTTGGGGGGGGGTTTGATTGCCTAATTATACTTTTATATTTGACTTGCTACAGTTTATGCTCCTTTTGGTTTTCCGCACTATGGTCTGACTTCCAGTTTCAAATGATTTTTGCCTCTACCTCTTTTATTGTGCTGTTTAGCTATGGTGGCATTTTTTTCATCCTCTCTTTTTTTCCTTCAGGGTATAAATTTAGTCTGAGCCTCTATTATGGTGTTTTTAAATAGTTTCCATGTAGCTTGCATGCATCTTTCTCTTGTGCCTACTCTTTTTAATTTCCATTTAACTAGCTTCTTCATTTTATGTGGTTCCCCTTTTTGAAGATAAATGCTATTATGGTGAGTTTCTTTGGTGTTTTTACCCCACTACAACTATGTTAAATTTAATTACATGATGGTCTCTATTACCATTTGGCTCAGCTATATTTACCTCTGGATCAGATCTTGTGCTCCACTTAGGACGAAATCAAGAATTACCTCTCCTCTTGGGGGTCCAGGACTAGCTGCTCTAAGAAGCAGTCATTAATAGTGTCTAGAAGTTTTATCTCTGCATCATATCCTGAGAGGATATGTACCAAACCAACAGAGGGATAGTTGAAATCCCTCATTCTTGGGTTTTCTGTCTTTGTAGCCTCTCTGAATTTTAAGCATTTTACAATTATTGTCACCATACTGGTCAGACAGTCGGTAGTATATTCCTACTGTTATATTCTTAGTATTCAAGCATGGAATTTCTATCCACACAGATTCAATAGTATAGTTTGACTTAAAGATTTTTCTTATATTTGACTGTATGGTCTTTTTCCCATATAGTGCTACTCCCCCACTAGCATGACCTGTCTGTCATTCCTATATATTTTGTACCCCAGAATTACCGTGTCCCATTGATCATCATCATTCTACCAGGTTTCTGTGATGCCTATTATATCATCATCATCATCTAATACCAGGTATTCAAGCTCATCTATCTTAGTATTTAGATTGCAGAGAGAGCTGAAATATACAGAACACAGTAAACTCCTTGCAAATTAAACCATTTTGTGATTAAGTTGAACCAAGTCCCTTGATTAAAAGGCATGTGTGCTCCTTCCTAATGGTTATATTTGGTATAGTCAAGGTTGTTTTCAAGTATAAGAGCTCTAAACATTGTTCTCTGGGCCATGAATAGGATGAAGAGATGCAACTGCTTTAAGTTCAGTGGAGCTATGTTGATACTCAGCTGGTGCCTATCTGGTCCTCATTTCTCAAGAGTGCATAACTTGGGAGGAAAAAACAGTTTATTCTTGGTTCAAATCTAAAATAGGTATCTATCCAAGATTGATCTGTGTTTTAGTTTTAATCTACACCTACTGCTATAGATCATATGGCCTTCATGCTACTTTGGTTATTTCAGGGGCTTCATGTGAACAATTTTTCATGGGTTCACTGAACATTTCATCATAGTAAGAAAAACTGTACTTCATTTTCCAATGGAGGCAGCTCTGATTAGCTAAACTATCCCATTCTTGGAACAATTTCACAGTTCAGGTAACACTATCAGTTACCTGCATAGCCAAGTCATCTGCAGCTAGGCAGAGGGCATTTCTAAGTCAGTATACCAAAACTCATTGACAAAAAATAAATATCCCAGCAGACCCACAAGAGAATAGTGAATTAGCAACAAAGCACACGCCCTCAGAGCTGTCTGAACCTATCCAGTTCCACTGGTATACTTGAGCAGACCTACAATACAGATTCCTTGCACTGATGAAAGAAATCACAGAATACACATGTGATCTATTAGCCACTAGAAGACCAGTCACCATGCAGTCTTTAGAAGAGGCTACCACCAGCCAAGGCCCAGGCGAAAGTTAAATAAGTTTACTGGAAGTTCCCTTGTTCTGAAGCACTGATTTTAAAACCACATGGGCTTATAACACATGGGGGTTAATAAAACCAAAGTTTCTAAATATTAGATACAGGATGTAGCAAATTCTCAGTGTTCCAATTCTAAATGTGAATTAGTAGAATTCCATTAAACCCCATTATAGGAAAATAGAACTATTACATTTATGACGCCAAAGTGGGCATTATTTAACATGAAGCAGGAAGGAAATGTCACAGCACATAACTGTCATTCATGTTGGAAGATCAGATCTAACCCAGGAGAGTTAAAGCAGTCACTGTGCCTAAGGTTAAGCAGCTGATTAAATCCATTCGATCTAGTTTTATAAACACATTGCCTGAATTATTAAAACAGTCAGATTCTACAGATAAATGGAAATAACATGCTTCCAGCTTCCTTGACTGCAAGGACAGACTAATGAAATCCCCCGCCCCCAGATTACATGAAGTATAACTGCGTTGGCAGGAAGCAACTTGTTGCAGAGTCTAGGTCTTCTCCACAAATGGGCTTTATACAATCAGCTAAAAAACTAATGGAAGTTCCAAACTCACCCTCGCTGGAAGAGATCCACATTATGGAATTTATGTAGTTCCACAGAAAACTCGACCGTTCCCTGTACCTCAGACATGATCTTTTCAGGTCATCACCTAAACACACAAACAGGTATTTTAAACATGCCGAACAGTTTGCTTAATAACAAATTCACTTAAGTTACTACATCTTGCTTCAGCACTTTGGGCTTCATCCATGACCCACTGAACTCAAGAGGAGTCTTTATATTATCCAAGTCATGACTGTGAGTCATAAAAGACAAAGACGGTCTGAGGATGCAGCAATAATGCTACATGAGGTTATATCATAATTGTGGAAATGTACGTAGTGTCCTTCAGCCAAGAACCTCACAGCACTTTCAAGCTCTCATAATATTCCTGCGGGGGAAAGAGATGTTGTCAGACCCATTTTAGAGAATGGAAGGTATCCAGACACAGCCCAGAACAGCTCTCTAAATGGAGAGCTGACTACAAATTCAGTCTTCAGGAAAACACCACATTGGTACAGAGTTCTCTTGCTCCCATCCCCTGTGCCCTCTCCCACCAAGGCACTTATCAAAGACAGGGAACACAATTAACTCCAAAAGGTAATGAATGGCAGGGATATTGGGGCAAGAAAATTAGTCTGTATCATAGGTGTCTGTATCATGGACAAGACTGACGGGATCTCCAGGATGCAGCCTGGGACCGTGGGAGCACTGTGTTCCCCTAACTGTCTCCAGCCTGGGTTGTTTCTCACAATGCCTTGCTAGTGTCCAGCAGCAAAACCCTCCAGACGCTGGGATCACTCAGCACAACAGCATGTGGAGCCCCACACCCACCTAGGTTGCATGAATGCTCCCAGAATCACTCATGACGCACCCAGAGAAAAGTACCAGAACCAAATCCCCCCAGCTCTCGGCACTGCATGTCCAGAATATACCATCTTGCACTGCTCAAAACCTGAGCAGATTACCAAGCACTTCAGGCAAACTCACTGGTAAAATTAAACAGTAAAACAAATGTATTGACTACAAAAGATAAAATTTAAGTGATATTAAGTGTTAGGCAAAAAGTCAGAGTTAGTTACCAAAAGAAAATATAAGCATGATAAGACATATAAGTCTGACATATAAGTCAGAGTTAGTTACCAAAAGAAAATATAAGCATGCAGGCTAAACTCTCAACCTTATTAGCCTGGGCAACATCTATATTAAGCAGTTTTTCTCATCCCACTGGATATTGCAGTCCTTAATATACACGTTTATTCCTTAAACCTGGGTCAATCTCCGCTGTTGGAGTCTTTTCTTCTCAGTGTCTTAGTTGCTTGCAGTGTAGGTGGGGGCAGGAGAAGGGCCCAGTATGTGTCCTCTGTGTCTATTTTCTACCCTCAGTCCATGTGCTTGGAAAAAACAAGTCCAGGCCTGTTTGGAGATGTGCAGGAGGGATTGCTGGGTCTCTCCAAGCAAGGTTGAGCACTTCCCCTGGTGTGGCCTCATGCAAGTCACTGCATTATAGTTCCCTTGCTGGACAATGGTTGTTGATGGGCTGACTGATACCCTGCTTGGGTGTTGGTTACTTTCCTTGCTATTGCCTCTGCGGAGCTAATGTCTGACTGATTCCCCAACTTACAACACAATGCTCATAACTTCATATGCATTAATGATACACATATATAGATAGAGAAATTACTTTCAGAGGATCATAACCTTTCCCCCGATACATATAAAGCATGCCTTGTAAGGTAAGCTTATGATTATACAACAATGTGGAATATGGGGGTTCCAGGATGCTCCTCTAATGTACAGAATGACACAAATATAGCCACCAAATTTGTTTACTTCGCACATACACTCTGCTTTTCTTCCTAAAGACCACTCTAAGTGCAGAGAAGGATGGCTCATGAGCATCAGTGTGAGAGTAGATAGCTGTCTACTGTACATGATGGGAGGTGGGAAAGTGTCCCTGACATTCTGGTGCCAAGGAGTAGTAGCTGGTGCTTTGGCAGGCTTTCCATTTAGCATCCAAAGGCAGCAGGGCTGCTGGAACAACTGGTACAGTGAGGGGTGCTGAGAGCCACTGAACCTAACTGTAAACCCTGTATATGATGGAAACCACTTCAAGCCAGGGGGAGCAGTAGCACCCACCTCCCCTAGTTCCAGCACCTCAGAGAGGGGCTCTAGTTTCGAATTCTGCCTGGCTTCTGCAATAGGGGAGACTCTCTCTCTTCAGACTATTATGTTCATTTGTATCATGCCCAAAGGTGTGCTAAATGCCGCCCACCTATGCCAATACATCCATGCAAGGCAGGGCAAGACTCTCAAAAATATATGACAATCAGGAGAAAGTATTATACAGTAGCTATTGATATGTTTGGTTGCCCACTCCTGGCTGTTTGTGTTCCAGGTGACTGGCTTTTTCTTTCACTGATGATTTAAACATAATTTTTTTCCCTAATGCCTGCCCCTCAAGCAATCTCATTTTTCAAAAGGCACACTCCTGAGTTTTTTCTTCCACTGGAAAAATATACATTGCAGACATTGATTGATTCCAAACTGACAAGAGCTGCAGCTATGCAATTTATATTATATATAAATAAAATAATTGCCAAACTCTCCATTTTTTGAAATATATACCCTCCAAGATAAAAAAATGACTGAATTAGTCAATTCAGTGTTTTGTCATAATAATTTCCAGTAAAATTCAGGAGCAGTGACGGTAAACTCAGTGTTACTCTCTGGCAGAGCTAATGTGATTTGTACCTTACCTAGTTTTCTAAAACTGTATCAAGAATGGCCCACCCTCGTTTTACTTTTGATAAAGCCGGTAGGACTGACATAAAAGATACTTCCATGGCGTGCATCAATAGCACAAATGATAGACCCAGAGAAAAGCTAAATTCACCTAGTTCAAAGAAAAAGAATAAATGTTCAAAAGTGATCAATGATTTTGGATGATGCACCTGACTTACCCTTAAAGGGACCCAATTTTCAAAATATAATGAACATCAGTCCTTTGAAATTAGGGTGCTTAAAGTTGGGCACTCAAAAAAAAGAGAGGCACCTATACTCACTAATCACCCAATTTAGGCCAAATGCATCACAGGATAGTTAGTTAAACGAGCATTACCTAGAAGTAGAGTAGCTTCCTTGTCGATTGTGCTGCTACCAAGGGCTGACGTATGACATCAGTATTTGCAGTACTGTGCGGAATATTGCCAATATTGAAGATACAGGCATGTCGCGTCTTGCGCAAGGGTTCCGTTCCGCGGTTACCACGTAAAGCGGAAACTGCATATAGCCAGAACCCATTGACTTCAATGGGAGGCGAAATCGCGCCCCCTACAGGAAGTTTTAAAAAAAAATCCCCCCTTTTTTTTTTGCGGACCGCGTAAAGCTGAAATCGCATATGTTAAACACGCGTAAGACACGACATGCCTGTATGTCACATGCTGATCTAAGACGACTGGTGAGTGCTCAGGGGCGATGACTGTAAATGCCCCTGGGCACTTCTTTGTTAGATAGCACCTCGTATGCTTTTAAACTAGGCACTACGTGCCACACTAACATTTCAAAACAAGAATAAAGCAGGCACTATGCAACCCAGCTGGTGATGTAATATGGGGGACAGGCCTGCCAATGACAGCCCTCCCTCATTATCGGGGCTGCCATCAGTCAGTACGAGGACCTCCCAGTTCAGATTGGCTGGTGGAGTATTGCCCATAAAGACAGCACTGGACAGAAATAAGTTGCTCTCTGCTACTTCCCTAGAGGTTGTGAGTACCCTACACTCACTCACTGAGGGTATGTCTGCACTGCAGAGTTAACTATACTCAAGTTACTCCTCTCAAGTTAGCCTCACTCTAGTGAGAGGTCACACTGTGAAATAACATTACAACTGCGGTAGACACACTGGCATTGCACTCACTCCTGTGTGGTGTTAAGACTTCTGGGGCACATCCCATGTTTCTCTGTGCTGCAGTAAATTGAGATGCTCTGTGCATTCATTCCTACGGAACTACAGGAGAATGTCTGTCCTTTCTGGGCACACCAGGGAATTGTGGGAAGGCATTGGAGCACTCAGGTGGGAGCTAGTCTGCGTTCAGACTACAGTTTGGCTGTGTGAGCAGCTGGCACATTGTACTCACTTGAATTTTAGCCTACACAACTCCCCGCCCCTTGGGTCTGCAAAGCCAAGTTAAAAGCACCATAACACCTGAGTTAAGGGTTTGTGTGTGTGGACAAGACTCAGTGAAGACATAGCTTTGGAAATTAATAGTTATGGAGGATAAATTGGATCAGTTACCTTTCAGGGTCTATGGTTCGTTGGTTTTAGCAAGTTCCACTTGATATTTCAGGCAACTGCACTGGTTGTGTTGTGCTGGCAAAAACTACACAAACACAGGGACCAAGGTTGTCATGGCTTTATTAATTGATGACTTTAGTTACAGGCTCACAAATCTGGGCAATTTGTCCTGCCCGCAGGGGTTAGATTCTCATTCATGCCGTAAAAATTGAGCAGATGATGTTAGGCGTGACTGGGGTCTCCTACCCTAGAAAGTGGACCTCTTCTGCAAAGGATGATATGTCCTAATCTGTATGGTGGATGAAGAGGCATGTTCTCATTTGCATTTTAAAAGGAACACTTGCTGTTATTTTCTTTTGCATCTGCTGGACCAGGTTGCCTTTGAGGACTGGCGGTTGTTGTTTAAGTTATGATAAAGTTGCAATTATTTGGCTAAAATATGATGCTTGTATTCCTGCTCATCAGCCCTTGCTATGTGCAATGTTTAGTAGCTAGCTGTTTGAGCTAGAGACATTTATTTTGTTAGGACAACCAAGTGATTGAGCTATATGCATTGATAAAATGGTTATTTGGTACACACACGTGTAAACACAGAGATAAACTAAAGACATCATAACTGCGACAACCAGGAGTCAGAGCAGTTGGTTGGATGTTGCTTTCAGGGGAAAATATATTGCATGTCAGTGGGGACAGAATTTGGCCCAGTATCACTACTTTATTAGAGAGAGTAATAATCCTAAGGGCTGGATGCTTCAGTTCTCAGAGGATTCTTAAGAGCCCCATTAGCGTGATGGCACGAATCACATCAGTGAGGGCTGCAGGATTAGGCCCCTACTTTCGTGGGTGAATCTTATGCTCCAATACATCTGTTAGTCTATCTATAAGGTGCCACAGGACTCTGTCGCTTTTGCAGATCCAGACTAACATGGCTACCCTCTGATACTTTCAGAAACTATTATATTACAACACAAAAATGGTTTACCTCCCACAGCAGATTATAAATCTAGCCAGCATTCTGCACGTATTCTTGGCCAAAAAAATAAACCAGACATTTCCTCAGTACTTTGGTCATACTTGTCTGATTCCATCACAGAATTCATCAGAAAGTCGGAAACTAAACTGCAAAATAAAAACACCTTCAGAGAAAAAGCAATGACTCAAACCTAGAAGCATTCGTTTAGGGCAAAGGTCAAAGAAGAGAACCCAGCTGTGTTCCTCAGGAAGCACAGCACATCTTGGAAGTGAGTCTCCATAATGCATTCCCCACTATTTCTACGTTTAGAACACACTGTATTTTGTTATAGCTTTCCTAGGAGGCTGATGTTTGCAAGATGGGGGAGGGAATTTAAGTTTTTCTAAAAGCTACAAATTGTGTTTATAAAAACCAGTCACGGTGAATCTGCATTACTCTCTCCTCCATGCATATCTGCTCCTACCATAGATATCAATAAAGTCAGCGACAGAGCAGCAAAATAATAAACAGCATCCAAAAAACAGGGCAAGCGTGACTCAAACTCAGAAACAGTCAGAATAAAGCATTGGGAAAAGGTGAAAATAGATTAAATGTCTTTTCTTTTTAGAGAGACAAGGTGAGATGGTCCAAGAAAAGATATTACCTCAGTCAGCTTCTGTTGGTGAGAGAGAGAAACTTTCAAGCTTATAAAGAGAAGTTCTTCAGGTCCGGGCAACCTACTCAGAGCATCAAAACTAAATACAGGGCAGAACTGATTGTTTAGCATAAGTAGTTAACACATATTTCAAGGGACCATTCAAGGGGAAGTAACATTTTCTTTTTTTATCCTTTTACTTTTTCTGTCATTTGCCTTTTCTCAAGTGAAATGCATCCCAGGAGACCTTAAAGTCACTACTGAATCAAGGTGCCCCCAAAGCAGGTGAGTTATTTTGCCTCGAGCACAGAGGCTAGTCAGCACTTCTGTTGCATATCATCCTCATGTTCATGAACCCCTGGGCACTGCTAGTACAGGGGAGGTGGAGCCTTTGTCATAGTAGAGATATATATTAATCATCTTTAAATTATATCAGCCATGTTATTTTATTTCCAAGATTTTGAATACAACAAGGTATAACATAGCCATGTTTTATTACTTTAATAAGGATAAAGAAAGGTAGAATACTCAGGGTATATGGTAATACCTGCCCTTATTATTTGAATGATAAAGAATAGCAATACCAGGCCTTGCAATTATTATTAGATGAATAGTTTAAAAATAATCTAAGAAACACCCTAAAAAAAATAAGATACAGCATGGCCACATACAGCTCTAGCATTTGGGTTTTCTGGACTTCTAATACCATGCCTGACCTTAATTCCTTCTGTTTCCTGAGCCAAGTAACTCAGATTCCTAGAAAATCTATAAACAGAAGAATCTATGCAAACAAATCTGACTGCAGCATTCTGACCAGTTTTGAATTTAGCCAGGACGAAAGAGAGTTAGCCACTTTTTTTATTTAAATGGCCACAACTATTCAGGACGTAAATTTGATATGTCCTCTGAAAAACAGGATCTACAGCTACATTGTGCCCTTTAATATTCTGTACTGACTCAAAAGTATCAAGGATTAATCTTGTAGGTCTTCCATTGATATATTTGCCTGTTTCGATTATGGAATGTAATGGGATCACAGCACAAGATGGGATAGCTGCAAGTAACTGTTCCTATCGTCTTTGTAGAAATTCCAGCCTGCTATATGCCCTCGAATTCTCTCTTTAATTTGCAAGGCGCGGAAATAGAGTAATGTAGTTATAAATTAATACCAGGCACATGGCCTTATCCTGCCATATCATCCACAAAACATGCTTGTTTCTTTCACAAGTATATCAGTTTAAGTTTAATTGTTAAACACTCTCTAGATAAGAGTTCTATTATTTCAAAACTTTTCAAGTTTTCAAGTCACTAGACAAAAATTCCAACACCCTCACTTCTGTGTGTTGACGTTACTCATTCCTGGACAGTTACAGCGCTTTCCAAAATTCGACTGTGTGAATCTGGAAAGCACAGACATGCAGCTCCGAGTGAGGGGTGGGAAGCCAACTCCTGAGTCACCAGCATGACTTCCTGTTAAACCACCCCGGGTTTCCCTGGGAGATCTCCCTTCCAAGCACCAAACAGCAACACACTTCATTCGTCAAATCTGTGCAGACAGCAGCCTGAAGTGCAAAATATCCACAGGCAGCTCTGCTGGCCCAAACCAGAGACAGTTCTGTTGCTAAAAGCTCTATGCTCACATGAGAGTCACATGCATCGGTGTGGACAGCTTGTGCACAGCAAAAAAAAAAAAAAATTGCCCTATCAACTGGGGCTGACAGACAAGTTATTTTCTGGAGGATTAGGCTACATTCAAGGATGGCTGCTCTCAGAGCTCAGCGGTTTTTACTCTGTAGCAGTTAGTGTTAAAGGGCCAGTTCCTGGTACCCTTATGATGAGTAGCACCATAATCAATTGACTTCAATGAGACCACAATGGAGTGAAGTATGATTCCACTTGAGAGATATTAGACTGACCCCAAGTTCTCACCACTGGGTTTTGTGTACTCAGGATCATTTGCTAATTATGGGTAGGGCTACAATTTTTTCATGGAATCTGTGACTTCCAGAGACCTCTGTGACTTGAGCCCCCAGCACCTGGGAGCTGCAATTCCCCACTGTCATGCATATTTTCAGTACAAGTCACTGATAGAAGCCCATGACATATCAGTGACTTGTACTAAAAATATGAGTGAAAAAATCTTAGCCTTAATTTTGGGCCTCCATCATTCCCACCAGATCCATGAGTGGACGGGACTCTGGATACACAGGCCCTCAGCTGACTCTGCATTGGCATCTCTTCATCCCCCAGGCCATGAGCTAGGGGATTATGGGAAAAGTAGTCAGGTCAGGGACAGAGCAGAGAGTTGGGACAGGGAGAGCCATTCTCCTTCCCTGGGTCCTTCAAAAGCTAGGGCAGAAAGGCACTACACCTGGCTGCATTATCCTTCCATTTCCCCCCTCCTCCACTGCATGGATCCCACCTTATGGGTGGGGATTCTGGGCTCAGCCTGGCTGCATAGGCAAAGAGTGTAGGGCAGTACAGAAATCTGCAGGGTTTGTGGGGTGTTCCAGGGCCTATTACAAGGGAGAGCGGACATCCTGATGGAACAACTGGGGAGAAATCTCCACGAACAGCCGCTAGCAGACAGAGCCTCCTATGACCCTGGCTACTGCAGCAAATGATCAGGCCTTGTAACTTTTACCCAACATTTTCAAAACTACTTGGCAGAGTTTTCTTCTGACTTATGCCCACCCTGCTGCCCCCTCCTGCATGCTGTAAACCACAGGTCCTGACAAGTAGAAGGAGTGAGATTTTTTTCAGAAACTTCTCTGCAGAGAGATACAGCAGCATGGCATGTTTCTTACAAGGAGGAGAGCCTAGTCATTATGAAGCCAAGGGGACACATTTCATTACCATCCTCAGCCTCTGCCATATGCAACATTTCAGTGCCTGAGTGCTTCTGGGGTACTGTGACCATTTACTATTCAGAGAAACTAGTGGTTTAATTTATTGTCGCTGCTAGTGGCAGCTTTTCTAGCTCACCTGGTAGCATTTGTGCTCTTTTTAAATGCTCATTTTATCAGAAACACACAAAACAAGGCTACATGCCCAAAGAATTATTGATTTATGGACCCTGCCACCAGGGGAGGAACAAAAAACTTCCAATCGCCAGCACAACCATAGCCAAATGTCATGGGAAAACAGACCCACCGCTGCTGAACTCTCTCTCATTTCAGAAATGGGGGAAACTTGAAAAGATTCAGACCATAAAAAGGTTCAGAATTTGGATTCCTCCTAGCTCGTTCTCCACAATCCTACTTGCTAAATCAAAGAAGGACTGGTAGTCTGCTACCACTTCTGGCATCTTTGTGGATGAACTACTTACTCAGTTATTGAGTATCAGATAAGGACACCGCCCAGCTTCAAGTCCCTGGATTATCTTGTCTACAGCTTGCACCAAAGCTTTCCCAACAGAGGTGGCACGGCATACAAGTCAAAATGGCTCCTGCTAACCTTCCTGACCACCATAGGGTAAGCTCAGTGAATTAAGGGAACAGAATCAATACCATGTGACCTAAATGACCAATTACAGTGAGCAGCCTAGCGCAAAATTTGAGAAGGGCACGTTGAAAAATAGGCTCATGGTGGAACAATGCCAAACAGCTTAAAATAAAGTAAACAATGTATTCAAAAATGTTGTTTTCATTAAATTGCTCCAATTTCAGCAATGCTTTGCAACCTTAGGAACAGGCAAATAATATTTCACCTAGTTGTAATGGTGATTCCTTTCACCCAACACAGCAATTGTACTAAACAATTTAGGCTACAAATTCAGGATGAATAGACTATCCAATACAAACTGCAGAGGAAATCTAAGCGGGAAGGAAAACCATTACTCAAGTTGCTGTAAGGACAAGATTCTGGGGTTAAACAAGTCTAACCCTTGCAAGTAATTTGTGCACAGTGACCACAAATCATCAACATCTGCATTTTAGATTCATTCTGAAAGATAGTACCTCTAATTAGCACAATAGCCCAGCCCACCATGCTGAGGCATTCGGTTCATAATTGACTCAGTCAGAAGCAACACTTAGGTGCTGATTAGGCCTCATTTGGAGTATTGTGTGCAGTTCTGGGTGCCACATTTCAGAAACGATGTGGACAAATTGGAGAAAGTCCAGAGAAGAACAATTAAAAGAACTAAAGGTCTGGAGAGCATGACCCATGAGGGAAGATTGTGTTTTTTAGTCTGGAATAGAGAAGACTGGGAGGGGACATGCTAACTTTTCAAATATGTAAAAGGTTGTTACAAGGAGGGAGAAAACTTGTTCTTAATCTCTGAGGATAGAGCAAGAAGCAGAAAGCTTAAATCGCAACAAGGGAGGTTTAGGTTGGGCATTAGAGAAAGCTTCCAGTCTGAGTGGGTAAGCACTGGAATAAATTGCCTACGGATGTTGTGGAATTTCCATCATTGGAGATTTAAAAGCAGGTTAGACTAACACCTGTCAAGGATGGTCTAGATAATACTTAGTCCTGCCATGAGTTGCAGGGGACTGAACTAAATGACCTCTCAAGATCCCTTCCAGTCCTGTGATTCTGGGGAAAGAAAAAAAAAAAAAAAAAAAAAAAAGCTATGAATCATCCGTACCACTTCCTGCAGTAACTGGAGGTTTCGTGGAGGATTCTTCTCCAAAATACTGATGCAGTACCCCTGCCCCGGGGCCTGATTTTACAAAGCACTGGACACCCTTGTGAAGGCACTAAATCCTCACAGACAGTGCTCAGCCGCTCACAAGACAGCTCCCGCCTGCTTAGAGTGCAAACAGGATGAACAACCCATCAGCCATATCTTAAACTGACACCTCCTTCATCCTCCAAGTAATGAGCAAGGGCAGAGATGGGGATAAACTCAAGAGGATTTAGTTTATCACACTGCTACGAGCCAAAAGTAAGTACGTAGAGATGCAGTTATGATTCTCCATTGCACAAGTCAGTGGGGCCATATTTAACACAGTGACTGTTCGGTTTCTGGGAACCTTTAGTAACCTAGCTGTTAACACAGAACTGTACTGATGAATCACCTCACAATATCCCCCAGCTGGAGGCCTATTATTCAGCAAGGCTTTTAAGCTTTATTTTTTTCATCAGCGCTTTATAGTCCAATCACCACCAGGGAACATCAGGAGAAACTCCAGGAGATGATGCAATGCTACATCAAAACATGAATTTAAGCCCTGTGAGGACATCCACTAAAAGTGGAGAGGGATTGCCCCCCCTTGTATTGCCCTATTTTAGCCTATATTGTCAAGAGTTAACTGAAGCGAATGAGATTACAGAGGTTTAGCCAGCAGCATAATTTAGCTTGCAGAACCTCGATGCCCACAATGATACCCAAGTGAGGGAGGTGGGAGCTTGACTTTTAGAGCACAGTCAGAGACTGAGAGGCTGGCAGATAGGAAATGCAATCAACCATGCTTCAGGTGCAACGGGGAAATCAGCTAGATACAATGGGCTATAGAACTCCACAAATGTTAACATTGCAAAGCCACTGTTCAGAAATAGCCACACTTTAAGGCCTAATACACACACCCACCTACTCAAATTGCTGGGGGAAATGGTAACATCTGGCTACCTACCTGCTTGCAGATCCAAGTTAGGTACATAGAATGTCCAGTTGTTACCATTTTCACTTGCAAAAATTAGAGGCCAGGATAAACTGATCATTGGATCCAAGGGACATATTTTCAGAGGTTTAAGTGCCTGTGATGGGGTGTAAAAACTCCACACAGGAAAGGAAGAGATTAAAGAGCTACTGTGCATCCTGCCCCAGCACAACTGCAAATCCTGCACAAGCTAGAGATGGAGACTAGAAAAGGGAGCAAAGTAGCTCAGTGCCAGGCAGACAGCAGGGGAGCTGACCTGCACTTTCAGCTCCTGGGAAGGAGATCCAGAGGAGTTCTTGCTGCTTGAGGCCTGGCTGTAGTGTCCTGACCAAGCACACAAAGAAGAGATGGGAGATTCCCTGAAGGTCAGAGACTTTATCTTTGCATTTAACTCTTTACTTCACTCTGTAGTAAGACAGACCTGATAAGAAGTGATCCAGGGACACAGTTGCGTAACATCCCAGAGTGAAGGACTTAGCTGCCTGCTGCTGGAGGATGGATCAGAGCTTGGAGGTGATGGACCCAGGCTCCCCTACCAACCCCTAAAAAGGGACAACTACAGAGGCCTACCCCTGAGGCGGGAAACCTAGCTGCGGGGGAGAAAACCCTGAAGATAAAAAGGTCTGGGCTACAAAGATCTCAACCCAATGGGGGAAGCCTTGAGTCCTCCCACTTACTCCTGAAGGCTCCTCCGTTGTTGGGCTATTTATATGTAGCCTGGAAGGGAGAGAACTGAATATGTGACCTGGCCAGAAGACACTGGAAGGACAGATCACCACAGGGCAGAGTAGCAACAACACAGGGATGCCGGTGGAGGGTAAAAAGTGATCTGCCACACCCCACCCAACCAGTAGGGAGTACTAGTGATGAGCCTCCCCTTTCACAAAGGGCCTAAAGATGCATATAGAAATCAACAGAGTTAAGCATCTATCCTGCTTAGGCGCTACTGAAAATCCCACTAGGTGTCTATCTGCATCTTCAGGCACCTGAACACCTTAGAAAATTGGCCCTAAGTGCTTAAATGTAATTAATTCAAACAAAATCAAATCAACCCACCCATCTCTGGAAAGAAATGGGAATAAAATGATATAATGAATTGCCAAATTGTCAAGCCAGGGTGTTTAATTTTAGGCACCTAAATCCATATCTGGTCAACTATTAATGTATTTAGGAAACAATATGGCATTTGTGTACCCAAAAGCAGGAAAAGAGATACCTAAGCATGGATTTAGAAATTTAATTGTTAGCAACAGGCTCCAACATTCATGCTTAAGTACCTCCGGTTAATACTTAGTGTTGATATATCATCATTTTGCCTTTTCAATGCCTACCAAAAAAGCATTAGTCATCCCAGCCCCTCCGGCGGGTAGGAAAGTCTTATTTAAAGCTAGATGTACAGGTAAATGACATCCTGACCACATTTGGGTAGAGATCCCTAGTACTTCTTGCAACAGCAGGTTAATCCCCAGTATCTTGGCTAAGTCTCAACTCGGGTGGTTATATTTTCCACCAAGCTACATTTCCACAGCTGATTTATTTAGAGAAGACAGTCTTTATCTCCTCCTCTACAAATTGCTGTCTTGTAATATTGATGCATCACAGCTCCCTCTTTGTAACTCACAGCTGGCTGTATTTCAGTGTTGGGTGAAATGAGAGAGACGTTGGAACCTGCCCGGATGAAGGAGACAATATAAATATATAACATAGTGTTAAAAACCTAGCATAGCAGAGAGCCACTTCCTCCTCGCAAGAAATGGCACATCATTATGGCCTGAAAGTTTTTAAAAAAACCATAAGCATATTTTCTCCAACTCATCATTATGTTTTATCATCGTCAATTCACAATGCCAAATAAACACAAGGTCCTGGCCAAAGAGTTTACAAACTAAAATAAGGTAGAAATCAAGGGGTAATGAAGTACCAAGGTCTTAAAAGCTTTTAATACAAATAAGTTCAGGGTTCTGATTATGAGTGAACACCCATAATACATTTCTGATTTCATCCACATTTAACCAGTAAGAGATCCACTCAACAGAACTCTCACACAACATGAGAACTAACAGAAGGACAGAGAAATACCTGGCAGATACATGATTTCCTTGGGCAGTAGAGAGTGAACTGGGAAGAATCATAGAACATCAGGACTGGAAGGGACCTCAGGAGATCATCTAGTTCAACCCCCTGCTCAAAGCAGGACCAATCCCCAATTAAATCATCCAACCAATTTTGCCCCATATCCTTAAATGCCCCCCCTCAAGTATTGAACTTAACCACCCTTGGTTTAGCAGGCCAATGCGCAAACCACTGAGCTATCCCTTCCCCCAGTGTTTTATTCTTTTGAATTAGAATAGATACCACTGCAAAACAGATTAAGCTAGAGAGCCTGATTTATTTACAGACCCTTGGCATTAAAAAAAAATATACTATTGAACGACTTTAGCTTTCTCTGACTGCAGACACAGAAAATGTCAAGATTATTCCTGAATACACAACTCAGACTGGAGTCAAAAACTAAGGTATTGAGTAGCCAAGGAGGGCTAGCTCATGCACAACTGAATGCGAAGAAGGTGCCACAATCAAAATAGAAGGCCCTGATCTTACCGGTACTGACACAGATGCTTAGCTTTATGTTTATGAATAGTCCCACTGCCTTCAGTGGGACTATTTCATGCTTAAAGTTCAGCACATGAATAAGTGTCTGCAGGACCGTCTATGAAACTGATACAGTTGCTCAACAGAATCACCACTTCTGTCAAGCTTTGAAAGTCTGTGATGACTTGGCTTGCAGGTCAGTTTTTAGAATGAGGTGCACAAACTGTAAGCAACAATTCATTTAATATGTCACCTCTTTCTGTCTGCAAGTTCTCTGAAAACAGATCACAAATTTCTAAAATTTGTTATAATTATTTGCCAAATGTGTTCAGCACTGTACACTCGATTTTCTCTTTATTAAAAGAATGTACATTTACTGCACATCTGAGTGAATTAAGGAGTGCTTTATGTTTACTCCATTCAGTATCGATATGGCAAGTTTTTAAAGAGTGGATGTAGGAAGTGCTTCTTTTTAGTATGATAGGAGATACATATGTCCCTAAGCATAAAGTCAAAACAATATGCTCAACCACAGGGTTTATTCCTAATGAGATGTGCTCACTGATTGTAAGCCTTGTAATTTTATGCACGTGACAATGTGGTCTCTGCTCAGAAGACAAGAAAGCATCTACTGACATATATGAAAAATAGGTTAAGTTAAACAGATCATGTCCAAAATGTTAAAGCCTGTTAATAATTTCGGGAAATGAAAGTCTAAGGTTTATGAAACTGCCCAAAAAAGTTCTGATTTAATCCAAACCTGCAGAATCTGTTTTAGAAGGTCTACACATGAATTCATGGCACCATCAGATCAGAACATGCAAACTCATCCAAACAAATTATAAAACGTACACTCGTGAATCTGTCAAATTGAAGGTGTTTGTGAATTGACCCTGAGCAAGAAACATTAATTACTAAACACCAGGAAAGCTGAACAACCCAAGAGCTGGGACATTTATTTGAGCTGGAGACTTAACTGATGACTATTGATGAAGCTCTACAGAGGTCAGTAGGGCTATGTCAATTTATACCAGATGAGGATCTATCCCATTGTATCTTTAAAATCTCTTATTTTTCAGTACTTGCAGAAATAGCAATGTATTGTACAAGACAATGTCTGTGTGAAAGAGAAAGATATCCTCTGACAGACTGCCGGATTAGAAATAGGATTTCATTTAGCAAAGCACAAAACTGTGAACCATTTGATTAGAAAATTATTATTAATCTGTTCAGCTCAGTGCAACTTTTAAATTGTGTGGTGGCACAGTTACTATACTTTCCTTCCAAGAAATCATTTTACATAATACTAGCATCAGTAGATAAACATTCATCTATAATCCTAACAATATTTATTTTAAAGAAAAGAACCAGCGCTTGGTTCGATTATAAATTGTAATCTCTTCCAGGGCAGGGCTGGTGGTTTTTTGTTCTGTGTTTGTACACTGCCTAGCACAATGGGACCCTGATCCATAAATCCTAGGTGTTACTGTAATACAAATAAATAATAATCCTCTAACATTTACAAAAACTAAATTTCAACTGGGTTTTATTATGCCTGGGGAATGATTACTGCATAACATTTTCAAAAGCATCTAAGTGATTTAGGCTCCTGAATCCTTCAGGGAGCCAGGAAGATTATATCTATTGCTAATCTTAACAGAAGGACTCTATCAATCTGAAATCCTGCATCCTGAGGTTTCACCATTTCTCAGGTCGTTTGTTATTCTGGAGCAGTGGTAATCACATCACAGTTAACACAAATTCAGAGAAGCTTGCTCAATTTTCTGATCTTGTCCCCTCTGCACAATGTCACCCAAAGAAATAAATCTGCCCTGATTTTTCCCACATATTTTACATCTCATCTCCTGAAAGAATTTTTCTGGGAAATTTTAGAGCTTTGGGTTCAGATACTCCTCTGCCTACCCCACTCTATAGTCCTTTACAGCTGTGCATACTGTGTAAATAAGACATAGTAAAATATTTCCAAACACCCCAGTCATTCATTTCTGAAAATTTTTTCTAACTTTTCCTTTTGGCTCATCTTATCTCCAGAGTGACTTAGCTTTCAACCCTTAACTTTGTGGTATCATTCTGGGAAGAGGTAGTGTCGAAATGCAAGGATAGACAAAGGACGAGGTATTATGGTTCATAAAAGAAACTTGCTGCAGACAACACTGCTGCAGTTGTAAAACAGAGCTAGATGTAAGAAAGGGCTAGGAGTCTGTGAGGAAATGCAGAGGACCAGGAGTCCATAAGGGTATATGGCAGGGTGAGGCATGAGGATGAGGTTTGGGGACTCATGTGATAGCAATGGATGAAAGTTGATTGCACATCACCCAAATCAGTGAGGCCTTGTTTACACACAAGTTGCACTGGCTTTTTAAATTGATGTAGTTAAACCAGTACAGTGTCCTGATTGTGCCCTTTAATTGTTTATTTCTAGACTTCCCATACTAGGTGTTTTTTATTTGCAAAAGCTCTCTACCTTGGAAATAACACACTTTATTCCTGCAAGGGGCAGAGAAGTTGTTTGATGGCTGCCACTAAACATTCCAACCTTAAATACTTTTACTAAGTGCTCCTGTTCAGGAACAGTACATTTCATGCTACAAACACTGCTAAGGCCCCCATCCTGCACCTCCTGAGCTTCCACGGAGTCCACTAGGCATTGAGAATGCACAAAGGAATGTGTGATCATGCCCTTCTGCATTGGAAACTTGACTTCTGTAAGAGCTCAGCACCCTTGAAAATCAACTGCCAGGATTTCAAAGGGTCTAGCTTGTCAAGCTGTGGAAGCCTAGTCAGTGAACTTGTGTGCCTGCTACCAGGGTCCGGGCAGTAGAGTAGATTACAGTTATAATCCTCAGTGACATTAAAAATTAAAAAAAAGAAAAGAAAAAACTCATGAGCAGTGTAAACACCAAGAAGGGGAAGAATTATTTAGGGTGCTCCAAAAAGGCAACTTTCTAAATGTTTTGGGAACCAGAACAAAGGATCATGGGATGTAGCTGAGGAGGACTCAACTACAACTGAATTGAATGAGACATTAACAGCAACATTTAGCACATCTGAAGAGTGTCATGTGAATTCAGTGTCTTTCATCTCACCACACCCAGGTGAAGCAAGCAAGAAATATCAACCCCATTTTACAAATGCCCTTAGGCATAGACGTGTTTGAGAAGAGTAGATCAGAGAACCAGAGAAGCTAAATGAATCCTTTGCATTGGTCTTTACTGCAGAGGAAGTGAGGGAGATTGCTACACTCAACTCATTCTTTTTAAATGATGTATCTGAAAAACTGTACCAAATTAAGGTGCAAGTAGAGAAGGTTTTGGAACAAATTGATAAGTTTAACAGTAATAAGTCACCAGGACCAGAGAGCGTTCTCCCAAGAGTTCTGAAGGAACTCAGATATGAAATTGCAGAACTACTAACTGATGTTTGTAACCTATCATTCAAATCAGCTTCTGTACCAGATGACTGGAGGATAGCTAATGGGACATCAAATTTTCAAAAAACACTCCAGAGGTGATCATGGCAATTACAGCCGGCAAGCCTAACTTCAGTACCAGGCAAACTGGTAGAAACTATAGTAAAGAATAGACTTATCAGACACATAGATGGACACCATATGTTGGGGGAAGAGTCAACATGTCTTCTGTAAAGGTAAATCATGCCTCACCAATCTATTGGAAGAATTCTTTGAGTGGCATCACCACACATGTGGACAAGGGTGATCCAGTTGATCTAATGTACTTGGACTTTCAGAATGCCTTTGACAAGGTCCCTCACCAAAGGCTCAGAAGCTGAGTAAGCAGCAATGGGATAAGAACTAAGGTCCTCTCATGGACAAATAACTCTTTAAAAGACAAGACACAAATGGCAGGAATGAATGGTCAGTTTACTGAATGGAGAGAGGTAAATAGCGGTACCCCCCAGGGATCTATACTGGGACCACTGCTCTTGAGCGCATTCATAAACGAACTTGGAAAAGAGAGAAAACACTGAGGTGGCAAAATTTGCAGATGATATAAAGTTATTCAAGATAGTTAAGTCCAAAGCAAATTGCAAAGAATTACAAAAGGATCTCACAGAACTGGGTGACTGGGCAACAAAAAAGCAGATGAAATTCAATGCTGATAAATGCAAAGTAATGCACATTGGAAAACATAATCCCAATTATATATAGAAAATGATGGGGTCTAAATTAGCTGCTGTCACTCAAAAAGGACTTTGAAGTATTGGGAATAGTTATCTGAAAACATCCACTCAATGTGTAGCATCAGTCAAAAAAAGTTAAGAAAATGTTAGGAATCATTAGGAAAGAGATAATACAACAAAATATCATAATGACTATATATACACACACATATATAATATATATCTTACATATCTTTTTTGAGTTAGGATGAACAAAGGTCTGTGTGTGTGTATATGCACCAAGAGGGGCAACAAACATGATTAGGGGTGTGGAACAGCTTCCATGTGGAGAGAGATTTAAAAGACTGGGACTTTTCATCCTGGAAAAGATGTGGCTATGGGGATATGATAGGGGTCTATACAACCATGAATGGTGTGGAAAATGTGAATACAGAAATATTTACTCCTTCACAAACACAAGAACCAGGGGTCACCCAAAGAAATTAATAGGCAGCAGGTTTAAAACAAACAAAAGGAAGTGCTTCTTCATACAACGCACAGTCAACCTGAGGAACACATTGCCAGGGGATATTGTGAAGGCCAAAACTACAGCAGTTCAAAAATGAATTAGAGTCATTCAAGGAGAATAGGTCCGTCAATGGCTATTAGCCAAGACAGTCAGGGATGAAATCTCATGTTCTGGGTATCCTTAGCCTCTGACTGCTAGAAGCTGGAGATAGACGACAGGGGATGGATCACTCAATGATTGCCTTGCTCTGTTCATTCCCTCTGAAGCACCTGGTACTGGCTACTGCTGGCCGACAGGATCCTGGGCTAGACAGACCTCTGATCTAACCCAGGATGGTCGTTCTTATATTTAGTGGCACAGCTGTGAAAAGAATCCAGAACCCAACTCCTTGGCTTTTGCTCCACATGCTAGATCATACTCCATCTTGAAAGGCAGACCAGACACTTTGGCTATTCCTGCTCTACACCCCAGTGGTGGCAGCATAGCTACACACCACAAAGAAAAGCTGGCTGCGTTCACTGTGGTGTGTAGCTACATATGTCAGTGGAAGGCTCTGGTAGAGGGGAGGTAGCAAGGAAAGTCTGCCTAACCTTCCCCTCCATGGGGAGAGGCTCTGGCAGAGGGCTCCAACAGCTGGGAACTGAAAGAGCCTTTCCCTGCTGGAGGAGTCTTTTCCTGCAGAGGGGAAAGGCTCCACTAGTGAGGAGTCAGCAGGATACTACACTGCTGAAAACAGCAGTGTAGTCAGGGTGGCCCAGCTTGGGCGAGCAGAGAGCATGGAGGGTACATCCTTGTATATATACACCCCCACCATTCAGGCATGTCTTCTTTACTTTCCTGCGCCGTGCCTCCTACATATCCCTGTACCTGGGAAGCGTGACAATACAGTGGGAACAAACTAATTTTACTTTTGTAGTCCAAAGGATTATCAATCACTTCTAAGAGTTATTTTTGGGATAGTCCTCAAATCCTCAATATATCAGCATCCAGGTCAGTTAATCCTGGATTGGGGAACAGGAAAAACAAATCCCATAATTATCTGTACGTGCATGCACCCATGTGTATTTATTAACTCCTAGTATGAGACGAAAACACTTCTGGTGCCGCCCTCCATGAACAAAGAAAAGCAAACCTGATAAGATGCATGTTCTGCAGTCAGAGTATAAAAGTGATCATTGAAAGTTTATTACTGAATGCTTGACAAAGATATTTCCCATGGCAATCTGATACATACCTTGACTTTTTCCGCTCACCAAAGCCTCAGACATTTATGGCCTCATTCACTATAATGAATAGTCAGTTATCGTCTGACTATATTGAACAGATTGTCTAGTGGACTGTTACTACTGCAGAAAAAGCTGAGTGGCTAGGAAAGGAAGCTAAGAACTCCCTCGCTGATTAGGTCACTCCACTATCCTTGCCAATTATAAGGAGAAAAACACCTCTGCACCAACAATATGCCACAGTGCAGCCAGCGGGAATCACAGAGACAGACACACAGCTTATGAAGACTATTTTTACAATACCCCGACAGTTCCTGCTCAGGTAAGGCTGCAATAGCCGATAGGCCTTCAAACCAGGGATAACAAAGAAAAACGATCCAGCCTCCCAGAGGCAAATGCTAAATGGAAGTTTGCAAGGCTCACCTATGTCCAAAAACAGGAGTTTTGTGGCCACGAGTATAATGGAGCCAATCAAGTGACTGCTACAAATCTTTTTTCCTTAAGAGAGGCAGGAGTAATTGACCCTTTATGTGATCTCTCAGCTGTAGTGAATCTTTGAGGAATGTGCTTAGGGGACTATATGACAGAGTAAGATAAAATTGAGCTCCAAATAGGGCTCAGAAGCAAATCCCTCAATTGGCGGTATGAAACTGATAATATGGCCATGGATTTAATTTAGAAAGGCTGTAGGGAAACTAATGGTGCTCCTCATATGAAGGAGAGCTGCCAAAAATAAAATCTGGAGCCAAGTAGTGAGATCCTGCTAGACCAATGTTTTATAACTGTAACAAGGCTACCTTCTGCTCTGCTTGTGGTCAATGGAGTAGTTCTGGATTTGTGAAGGTGTAAAAGTTAGGAAAAAAGATTGGCCCCACAATCTTCAAATGAGACTGAATAGAATGGATGATCAATATCTGCAAACCACCCAGAGGCACAGTTCCCTAAAGCTAGGAGGAAAATAGGTTCTCTTCTTCCTGCACCTGCAAATTTTGACTCTCTTTTTAAACCAAAACCTGTAGTTTTTCCTCTTCTCCCTGCCCGCCCCAATAACAATGCTGGCAGGACACAATGGCCTGTATCAATTCAGGACACATTGCTTAGAGCAGGGCAGTCACAGCCCAAAGCTGGGTGTCCTTTATTACTAAGGCAAAGCAAACGAGCCAAAGAGGACTTTGGTTTTGCCCCACTGTCTAACCAGAAGTCATACAAATAAGTCTCACAAACACTCCAGTTTCCCAGTATAACCACCAGCATCTCTGATTATGAGGGGTGAATGGTTATGAAAACCAGTGGAAGAAAAATAGTTCTCCTGATCCCAAAGGGCCAAACCCCAGATCCAAGTCAATATACCAGTCAGATCTTACCCACAAATCATGCTGATGGGCCAGTTCTTTAGAATCTAAAATCTAGAAGGTTTATTCATGAAAGGAGAAAGATATAGATGAGAGTCAGAATTGGTTAAGTTGAATTAATTACATATAGTAATGGCAAAGTTCTTGGTTCAGGCTTGTAGCAGTGATGGAATAAACTGCAGGTTCAAATTAAGTCTCTGGAGTACAAACATCCACAGCTGTCATGGGTCATTCAGTCCTTTGTTCAGAGCTTCAGTTTGTCGCAAAGTCCCTCCAAAGGCAAGATGCAGCACTGAAGACAAAATGGAGAGGTTTTCAGGGACTTTTATATTCTCTGCCCTGTAGAAAGACACTTTGTTCTTATTATGGAAAATCACAGTAGCCAGAGGGAGTTTGGAGTCACCTGGGCAAATCACATGTCCATGCATGACTCAGTTTCCAGGCGGCAGCCATTGCTTACATGCTACCATGAATGTTCCCAGGAAGAATTTGTGTGTGGATTGGAGTCTCCCAAGGTCCATTGTCAGTTAGATTTCTTGACTGGGCACTTAATTTGCAATTTCCTTTCTCAAGAAGTTGACCGAATGCTTCACTAATGCTATTTAGAATCAAACACACAGATACAAGTACATAGTCAATATTCATAACTTTAGCTACAGAAATGACACAAATACAGATGCATAATCATAACCAATAAATCATAACCTTTTTAAAGGCCTCACATGATAACCTTTGTACAATATTTGCTGCAAATATATAACAATATATTACTGTCACAGTTTATATGAACAACATCCCCACCCCTGAAAAGCAAACATCATTCTGGGATGCGTTAGTGGGAGTGTTGCATGCAAGACGCAAAAAGTCATTCTTCTGCTCTACTCTGTGCTGATTAGACCTCAGTTCTGGGTGTCACATTTCAGGAAATATGGACAGATTGGAGAAAGTCCAGAGAAAAGCAACAAAAAATAAAGGTCTAGAAACCATGACCTGTGAGGGAAGATTGAAAAGTGTTATTTGTTTAGTCTGGAGAAGAGAAGATTGAGAGGGGACACGATAGCAGTTTTCAAGTACATGAAAGGTTGTTACAAGGAGGAGGGAGAAAATGTGTTGTTCTTAACCTCTGAAGATAGAGCAAGAAGCAATGGGCTTAAATTGAAGCAAAGGAGGCTTAGGTTGGACATTAGGAAAATCTTCCTGTCAGGGAAGTTAAGCAGTGAAATAAATTGCCTAGCGAAGTTGTGGAATCTCTATCATTGGAGATTTTTAAGAGCAGGTTAGACAAACACCTGTCAGGGATGGTCTAGATAATACTCAGTCCTGTCATAAGCGCAGGAGACTGGACTACATAACCTCTTGAGGTCCCTCCGAGTCCTACAATTATATTACTTATGAAAAGGGACAAGATTTTATTTCCGAGAAGTTTTCCAACATGAAAAGTTTTTCCTTTGTTCTGTGTTTCTCCAAGGATAATTCTAAACTGTTTGTAATAGAATAGTACCTAGAGGGTCAAACTGAGATTTGGTACCTTGTCTGGTAAGCACTGTACCTATAAATAGTAACGTAATTAATCTGTGGAACATATTGCCACACATAATAATTGAAGACAAGAATCTAATAGCAGTCAAAAGATTAGACATTTATAAGGACTGTGGGACTATCTAGTTAGAGGGCAGGTTTATATCCTGTCTAATATCCCCCAATCAATTAAATCTGTACAATATCTAATATTTTCAAGGAAAAGTATTCACCCAATTTTCAAAACACTATTAAAATGCCTATTAATGTATCTATGGACTATCACTTCACAATTTTAATGTTGGAATTTTAAACTAATTTCCAAAATAAATTCAATTTTAAGATTACACAATTGCATACATTCTGAACTAACTATTTGAAGTTTTGATAAAAATACTTTCTTCTAGGTCATATGATGAAGTTATAAAATTCTGGAAGCAGATTAATAAAGGAAACCATCTCCAACCTCAGTTGGAATAAGTGTGCTCCCACAATAAAGCCCCAGTGTCTTCAGTTTTCATCTTTCATTATCCCAGTGATACAGAGATCAATTATTAGATTTCACCAGGGACATATGTAATATTAATCAGTTAAGTTTCAAATATTTACTTAAGTTGTTAGGAATTTCTGATGAGACAGCAATACCATTATCAAGTAATTAAAAGGATTCAGTTGGTTTTATAACTGTCTTACTTAATTTAAAGTTCAGTCAGAATTTAAAACTTTTTTTAAAAAAGAAATATCTTGTGTTTCTTCAGGACAACCCCTCTTATTTAGGTATGTCTAAGGTGGATATTGATTTTTACCTATTTAACTTACAAATTTAAGGCCTCTTGCTATATTTGGCAAAGTACTTGCTACTTAGTTGCCAAGACGCAAAGAACAAATGAAATGTATATAATAATGCAAATTTTCTTTGCCCTAAGGATACGTTACACAGGCCTATTCCATATTTCAGCAGCAACAGTGTAACCAAATTACCATCCAATCAAGGTTAGAGGTTGTTATTGCTTGTTAATGAAAAGTATCAGTAATGTACTAATTGCTGGACAAGATGCAAAAGGAAGAAGGTCCTTGCTCAAAAGATCTTCAAAATATGGCCACAATCCTGCAACAGAATTGGTACAAGCTAACCCCAGTGCCTGAGTGGAGCTTTATGAAGCCAACATACAAGGGAGTTACTCACATGGATCAGTTTGAAGGAGAAAGGCAACAGTATTAGAAAGACAGACACTCTCTTTTTTATCAGTCTTGAGTTTAAAAATATTTGGTGGTTTTCTTGAATCCCCAGCTCTGGGAGTCAAGTGAATCTGAAAATCTCAAGCTTTCATTATTAAAAATTTCTAGGCCTTACAGCTACATAGAAAAGGTTGAAAAAAGGTGGCCCGAGGGCACTGTAAATATTCAAAAACCAGACGACAAATATAAGGAACCCCAAAATTATTACTGTTTGTTTTAAAATCTAATGATTTTTGAAGGCATTGGACATGAATTTATTAACATGTTGGGTGGAATACTGTGGAATGTGCTGGGAAGCCCCAGGGAAGATTAGGGGAGTTACAATTGTTGATTTGCTTGTATGTTCACTTTTTGCAGGCTCTCTGGAAGCAAAGAGCAAGTCTTCAGGAGGGACTTGAACATACTTATCCTCCTTTAGGTCCCAGTTCTGCAAGGTGTTTATGTACATGAGCAGTCACACTGACTTTAAATTGCTAAATTGGGGCTTTGGGCACTACTGCCTGTTCTTTGTGTATTCTCAACCCTGATTAAAGCAACCAACCAAGGAGCCAGCAATAATCAGTGACCTTGTAGGGAGGGACATAGGGGAGATAGAATTTTCAAGGGCACTTAAGTAACTTAGGAGCCCAAGTTCTACTTTAAAAAGCAACGGGGGCATGTAGGTCCAAATTTTTAGAGGTATTGGGCACCTAACACCCATTGATTTCCATTGGAATTAGGCACCTAAATACCTTTAAATATGTGGCCATTAGGCTATTAGGGCAATGGGAGTTAGATAAAAAGCATTTCTGAAAATTGCACTAGATGTTTAGCTGCATTTTTAGCTGCCTAAATACCTTTACAAATTTGGCTCTTAAAGTCACTTTTGAAAATAGGTCTTAATCACTCTAAAGCATCCCCAGTATTTCCAGTGCAGTATTTAATACTGGAAAGGAGAACCTAATACACCATTTGATTTCACTGCTTTAGTCTTCACTGTTCTAATTCTAGGCCACATACGTTGAACCAAGACTATAATTTTCTCCAAGTAACCTGATGGTTTGAACAATCCTTCAAACACATCCATAGGGGTGAGGCCATGAGCCAGTGCAGCACTGAAAAGAGAATGAGTCTGAAAGCTCCTGTGTGTCACTGCTGTCAAATATATCCTGCTACTGTGAAATTGGAAGACTAGGTACCTAGACTCCAGGCTTCTTGCTCCAGCTAAACACAAACAAGCCTGAGTCAGTTGTGTCAGTCTGTTGTGGTGGGGGAGTGCTTACTCTCCTTTGTGCCTTTAAAAATCTCCCCCATAACATTTTATTTAGTACGTGTATTGATCCTTTAGAAAGAGGATGATGACAAATGTGCTCTGCATAAATGCTTCTCTCCATCTATTCCCAGGGATGATGGAATAATTTTTATAGTGGGGGTGCTGATGATGAAAACCATAGAAATCATATAGTTTGTGTTTATTAATACTATGTCACACTCAAGCCTCCCTGGCTTTGTACCTTCTTTCATACCACTCCCAATGTCTGGAACACCTCATCTGAGGAGTTGACTAAGCTTTCTCCTTCCTTTTAAAAAGGGCATGAACACCAGCCTGTCACCTGAATCTCCTACTGGTGACAGGCAGACACTAGTCAACTCTGTTCATTCCACGTTGTGTTTTGCTGTGTTACTGACTTATGCCGGCAGCCTAGGTGCCAGGTCATGTCAAGGCTCCTAGGTCTTAACTCAACCCAGACAAATATGTATTTGGAACCCGTCTGGCTCACCTGTGAGTATGGTTAAAACAGGTATTAGAATTATAAATGTGTGTTCAGACTCTATGAAATGTTTGTAAGCTGTTGCATGCATTAATCTCACAGATCTGTTTTCCATGTTACAAGATATTTAAATGTTTGCATTTAAATACTCTATAACTGTGTAAATCAAACAGGAGCAAGATATTAGCTAGTGTGAAATGCTGACTTTCTGCAGAAGGTGCTACATTGTGCCCAACAGCAAACACTCAACTAGCCTACATGAACTATTGTGGAAGTTTAAGACAAAAGACTTGGTTGATTGTTCTTCCTTCCCTTTTGGAGAGGAGTCTTGCCAATGAATTCCTCCCGGCAGCTGAGATACACAAATGTGGGTGGGGAGAGGAAGAATGGGATAGAAAACTAACAAGAAGAAATTCTATGCTGCTTGGACTCTTGAGGGCAAGGCTTTGAGGGAGTCAACTAGCATGTGGACAAGGATGATTCAATGGATATAGTGTACTTGGTTTTTCAGAAAGCCTTTCACAAGGTGCTGCACCAAAAGCTCTTCAGCAAAGCAAGCAATCATGCAATGAGAGGAAAGGTCTTCTCATGGAAAAGTAATAGCTTAGGATAGGAAACAAAGGGTAAGAATAAATGGAGATAAATAGAGTCCCCCAAGGATCTGTACTAGGATCTATCCTGTTCCACATATTCATAAACGATCTGGAAAAAACAGTTGATCTTGTGCTGAGCATAGTAAAAAAACCTATTTAGAATAGTGCTGTACCTGTACCGTAACAGCGGTGTGTGCGCCAAACCTATTTTTAGCTACTTTTACACACCAGCCCATGTGGTACCACTTATACAAGTTAAATAATCGCTACACTTCTGCCTATGGTGATATAAATCACCCAAAAATCAGTTTTTACTACAAGGCATTCTGTGTGAGGGATAGCGACAAAGTCTTGTAGCACCTTATAGACTAACAGATTTTAGGGATCATGAGCTTTCGTGGGCTAAGACCTACTTCATCAGATGAATGTTGTGGAAATCTCCAGAAGCAGGTATAAATAGCAGGCAAGAAAGCAAGGTAAATTCCATCGGGGGGGGGGGGGGGCGGTGTGAAGGCACTTCCAGCAGGTGATCTGGAGGTGTGAACACCCAGAGAGGAGAAACTGCTTTTGTAACTGGCGAGCCATTCACAGTCAATTTTGAGTCCAGACCTGATGGTGTTGAATTTGCAGATGAACCGGAGCTCAGCAGTTTCTCTTTGAAGTCTGGTCTTGAAGTTTTTTTGCTGTCGGATGGCTGTTTTGAGGTCTGCTATTGTATGTCCAGGCAGGTTGAAGTGTTCTCCTACAGACTTTTGTATATTGCCATTCCCAATATCTGATTTGTGTCCATTTATCCTTTAACGTAGGGATTGTCCAGTTTGGCCGATGTACATAGCTGGCACATGATGGCATATATTATATTGGTAGAAGTGCAGGTGAATGAACCAGTGATGGTGTGGCTGATCTAGTTAGGTCCTGTGATGGTGTTCCTGGTGTAGATACGTGGGCAAAGTTGGCATCAAGGTTTGTTGCATGGATTAGTTCCTGAGTTAGAGTTGCTATGGTGCAGTGTGTGGTTGCTGGTGAGAATCTCCTTCAGGTTGGCAAGTTGTCTGTGGGCGAGGACTGGCCTGCCTTCCAAGGCCTGTGAAAGTGAGGGATCTTTGTCCAGGATGGGCTGTAGATCACTGATGATGTGTTGGAGAGGTTTTAACTGAGGACTGTAGGTGATGGCCAGTGGTGGTCTGTTGGTTTCTTTCTTGGGTTTGTCTTGCATTACATCTGGCCCTGTTTATCTGTTTCCTTAATTCCTCATGCGGGTATTGCAGTTTTAAGAATGCTTGGTGGAGATCTTGTATGTGTTGGTCTCTGTCTGAGGGGTTGGAGCAAATGCGGTTGTACCTCAGTGCTTGGCTGTAGACAATGGAGCATGTAGCGTGTCCAGGATGGAAGCTGGAGGCATGAAGGTAGGCAAAGCGGTCGGTAGGTTTTCGTTATAGGGTGGTATTTATGTGACCGTTACTTATTTGTACTGTAGTGTCCAGGAAGTGGCTCTCTCATGTAGACTGGTCCAGGCTAAGGTTGATAGTGGAGTGGAAGCTGTTGAAATTGTGGTGGAATTCTTCTAGAGTTTCTTTCCCATGGGTCCAGATGATGAAGATGTCATCAATGTAGCGTAGGTAGAGAAGGGGCGTGAGTGGGCAAGACCTGAGGAAACATTGTTCCAGGTCAGCCATAAATATGTTGGCATATTGTGGGGCCATGCGGGTGCCCACAGCGGTGCCATTGGTCTGGAGGTATATATAGTCACCAAATTTGAAATAATTGTGCGTGAGGATAAAGTCAGAGGATGAATCCCATATCAATAGGGGATAAACTAGACAAACCAAAACTACTTTCCTCACTGTGCTAGTATATTAGTTCACAGCAAGTGAGCTGTGATAGGCGAACAACCCTGGAAAACAAAGTCCTCTTCCCTCTACATCTGTCTAACCCATGTTCATTCCTGTGGTATCTCTGCATCTGCTCCAGGGAGAAGAAAGTACTACCAAGAACCTTGCTGAGATTGGGCGGAAAATGTGCATGTTCCCAGGCCTGGGAGAACATTTCTAAAGTCACTGCCTCCCCTGGCCCTAACGCAGGGGTGGGCAAACTTTTTGGCCTGAGGGCCACATCAGGGTTGCAAAATTGTGTGGAGGGCCGGGTAGAGAAGGCTGTGCCTTCTCAAACAGCCTGGCCCCCGCCCCCTATCCGTCCCCTGCCACTTCTCACCCCCTGATTGCCCCCCTCAGAACCATCAACCCATCCAACCCTCTCATCCCCTGATCGCGCCCTCCCAAGACCCACACCCCCTATTCAACCCCTCCTGCTCCCTGTCCTGACTGCACCAACCCCTATCTACACCCCTGCTCCCTGACCACCCCCCCAGGACTCCCTGCCCCTTTTCCACCCCCCACCCCTCCTGACCACCCTCCCAGAACCCCCCCCATCCACTCCCCCACTCGCTCCCTATCCCCTGACTGCCTCCTGTGACTCTGTCCCTTATCCAACCCATAAGCTCCGGCCCCCTTATCATGCTGCTCAGAGCAGTGTGGCAGGCTGCCTTGCTCTCCCAGAGGAGCACACAGCCCCGCCCCAGAGAGTGTGTTGCCTGCATGGTGGCATGGGTCCGGGGGCAACCTCCTGGGCTGGGAACTCAGGGGCCGGGAAGGACAGTCCTGCAGGCTGGATAGCTGGATGTGGCCCGTGGGCCATAGTTTGTCCACACCTGCCCTAAAGTCTCACTCAGTCCTTCCAGTAGGAGGTTGATGAGCAGGAAGGGAATAGAAAGGATCTAGAAGGACTGATCTGGGGTCAGACTAGAGAGACTGGAAGGGAGCAGGCATGACAAGGGAAAGGGAAGACCGTAAGAGGCAGGCGTGGGAACAACTGCTGCAAAACACTAACACCAAGGAAGGTGGAGAGCAAGAGAATCACCAAGACAGATGGTGTAAGGAGTGATGGGGACAGAGGAGCAAGGATAGAAAAGAGAAAGTACATTTTAAAAAGTTCAGTACAATGCACAGACCAAATGTTTTACTAGTAATTAGAAGAAATCAAGTCCTTAAAAACCTCATGAAAAGTTCTCATTTACAACACCTAAGTCCCCCTGCCAAATTTTGTGTCTTTACACTTAAAAACAAAGATCCTTTAAAAATACTGTATTCTTTTGTTGTTATCTAAATGACCCGAACAACCAAGCAACTGGGGAAAACTCTGACTGACTATACAAGGGGAAACAATGAAATACAGGCTTTAAGTAGTAAACAGGCTTTAAGAAACTGAAATATTTTCCTCTCCGGTTTCTTTCAGTTACTGTCATCTCAGATTGCTGCTTGTCACAACAGTAGAAATATTTTCAGGTAGAAGTGTTATTTTTTTTTTTACAGTATCCTTTTAAAGGAGTCACCTGAGTGGAAAAAAGAAAGATGGCATAGAACAGAGGGGGCTTTCTGAAATTCACCCAAAACCAGATCTCAAACTCTTGCTCTCTTCTGAGAGAGAATTGCTCATGTGTAGTCCCATTGGCTTCAGGAGAAATACTCACCTGAATAAGGGAATGCAGGCTTGTACCTCCAATCAGGGCAGTGTCCAGACTCTAGGCAGACAGATGCCTTCACAACGCATACAAAAACGAGTAATGAATAACCAGGGTCAGCTACCTGTAGCTCTTCTCCATCACAGCTCAGAGTTTGGCCAACAGGGCATTACCGGGTGGTCACATCATATCTGCCTATGTCCTGCTTTACTTACCTTTTGATCCCTTATTTTGGAGGTTTTGTCAAACACAGTCCCCATCCAACATGTTCCTGAGATGAACCCTGGAAATCCTAACTAGTAGCAGTCAAATCTCTCCCCGGCAGGGTCTAGCTCTTGAACTCTGAGGGGCAAGTACGGTATATGGGACTTGGCCTGAGAGAGGACGGAGTAGCACGTCAGACCTGGAGGCATTGCATTTGCCCCAATGTTCATCATCCATTGGTTTGTCACCATAGCAGAAGCGCCATAACAGCATCTTCTAAAGTGCACTGTGAAGCGGTAAATGGGAGGTGGGGAAGACTTTAAAAAGCCTTTCATGGATGCTGAGCACCTGCATCTCCCATTAACTTGACTTGAGACTTGTTGATGCTCAGCATATATGAAAATCAGGCCCTAAGCTGCCAAGCCATGAGGTAGACTACAATGAATTACACTGTCACATTAATGCCAGTGACTCAGTGCAAAGGCTGTTCATCTTCAAGGTACCTGTACAAAACGGGTATGCAATCCTTAATAACTTATTCATATACCAAGCAGCAACTGCTTAACCTTTTCAACACCTGGTTTAACTCAATACTCCATCTGTGCATCTGTTTCTTCTCCAGACAATTATTATACAAATATTTGCAGAATAAATACATCAAAAAAAAAAATCCACACCACAAAAAGCATCTTCGTACCGGGCAGAGACTAAAACCTTATTGTAATAAATACAGAAATTGTTCACTCCTGCTAAGAGTACATGATTAGAGCTGGTTCCATTCATGAAGCTGATAGAGAGTAACATTTCAGTGAATGTTTATCTAGATTTATTCACTAAACTGAACACAATGGAAAATTTTCTCTTTGCGAAAAATCCCACTTTAATCCCAATTTCAAACTCATTTAGCTCACGTCACTGCAGTATGCGACAACCAGTCCCATCAACAGGCTCTTAAAGTGCACACAGATAATAGCAGATAATGCAGATTTAATTAATAACTACATATAAACTAGAATAGGGCCTGATTTTCAAAGAGAGGCTTGCAGAAACATGTGTTACAAATGTGCAATTGCCAGCCTAATGCGTATGCAGTCCCAGGAATTCTGACTGTAAACATGGGATAAATGCATGTACACAGGACCAGTTGGTAGTGCAAATTGGGCATGTCCAATAAGCATGCCTAATGATAAGCCTTGAATTTTGAAAATCCCATTATATAAAATTATATGTTGCATAATTCTCCAACTGTCTCATTCATTTGGTAAATTACTTTGATACACATTTCAGGAGGCTCCACGCCAAAAAAAAATCAGCTCTTAATAATGAAGATTTATTCAATTTTCCTTCATCTAGAACTTGATCAAGTTAGGTCAGGATGGAGTGACATCCCTTCCTGATTTGTAAGCATTTTGGCATTTACCCATAAACAATCATTATTGGATTGCAAAGTGCTAACAGACACAGAGTACTGAGCAAAGGGCTTATACTGCCTCTTCTCACACAGAGTAAACATTGTGCAACTTGCTGATATTTGAAAGCTGCTCTTTTCATCTTCTCAGAGTCTAGGATACAGATATGTAATTGTTATTTCTTTTACCCGGGTTAATGTTAACCTAGCACTCTAATCAGACAACGTTCATCTAAAAAAAAGCTTTTGGGCAGGATTTTTCCCTCCTCTGTTCAGCAGACAGAGAAGGACAAGAGAATGACTGATAATTTAGTCAGTATCAGTTAAACAAACTAGTCATTCCTTTGCCCTCAAACTGAGAGCCACATGCTGCCAGACAATGAATGCAACACCCACAAAGTGAATGGGAGTGAGGTACCAGTATCTGAAAGCAGAATTTAGTCCCACATTATTAGGAATCCACAGAGTTTTAACTTTAAGATTGTTTATTGGAAGAAAATGCAGATTTAGATGCAGAACTAACAGGGGAAATTAACTAGTTGAGGGGACAATTTGAAATCAAGTGTAAAAACAAAAAAAGAGAGCAAGATTAACATATTTATTTGTATAACACCTAATCCCCCCTTACCAATTTTTGTGGCTTTAAAATAAAAAATAAATCCATTAAAATGTTTCTCTCCCCCTATTGCTGGGGAAAGACCCTATGGTGGGTCCAGCCCCACAGCGCCCCTCTGGGGCAGGGGTAGGTCATGGCAGTGAGCCTCAGCCACTCTATAACCCCCGATTACAGGGCAGCACGGCCCAATGGCCAGAGTCAATAAAGCTCCCCTCCCTCGGAGCAGCGTGGCCCAATGGCCAGAGTCAATGAAGTCCCCCCCCCCTCGGGGTAGCGCGGCCCGATGGCCAGAGTCCATAAAGTCCCCCTGTGTCTCGGGGCGATGCAGCCTAGTGGCTGCGGGAGTAGGGGGACCCAGGCCCACCCACTCCACCGGGTCCCGACCCAGGGCTCACCTGTTGGAGGGGCTTCCCTGCCCCTAGCTCAGTGGGGATCCACCCGCAACACGCCGACCATGCGTGTCCCTTTAAAAGTTCCCTGGGTCACTTCCTACCCATACTGCTGGGCTTTCTGTATCCAGGGGTCTCCTGCAGCGTTCCCCCTCCGGGCTGATATCCGGCCGGGCATCCGACAGCATCTCTGCTGGGCTGGCCTCTGGAACCCCGGGATCCTGGCTGTACCTCCGCAGGAGCTGGTAGTATACGTCCTTCCCCTCCGGTGGTCAGCCCCAACTGAGCAGCTCTGCAGGCTTTTATACTGCTCCTCCAGTTGGAGGATGCCCAGCAGGGCTTCCGGGGCAGGGCTTCCTCGGCCCAGAGGGAAGGGTTAACCCCTGCAGTGCCGGTGCAGGGCTGCTCAGCCCCGTCACAGACCCAAACAACCAACAGAAAACTGACCAAGTGACTGACTACGCAGGGAAAGCAGTAAAATAGACTACTGTATATATAAAGTACACAAAATAAACTTTCCTCCAGTCCATTTCAATTATGATCATCTTAGATTGTTGCTTATCCCTGAGACCTACACAGCTACCACAACACTACAAACACAGATTTTCAGGTTAAAAAAAAAAAGAGCAATTTTTAAGCCAAGTCTCTTTTCAAATGGTCTATTTCAAAATCTCACAGCCAGGGAAATATTGAGTCATATCATCCTGCTGCTTTAGTTCAACTGACTGCCAAAGTTGAGGTGGAGCAGCAGGGTTTAGGAGGTTTCATATCTTGAGCTGACTGGGAATAACAAAACTGTCTTCGGAAAGGTTTGTCAAGTACAGGCTGGAATACCACACCCCAGAACAGCTCAGGGGTTAGAGCATTCACTTGGGATGTGGGAGACTGAATCAGAGCAGGGACTTCCACTGGGTCTCCCACCTCCCAGGTGGGTGCTATTCTGGGGTGGAAAGTGTGCCTCTCACTCTCTTCCCCTTACTCTGATTTTTCACAAAAAACATCAAGAGGTTAGGGTTTCATCCATATGCAGAATGGAAATTTTATAGGAATTCAGGGGAGCAGCTAGGGATGAAATAAAAATTCATTCTAAAATCCACCACAAGTTAACACTGTCCCTTCCAGTGACTATGAGATACAGACAGGGTTCTGCAGTTCTCATCACCATGTCACAGAATCTTAACAAGTTGAATTATTGGTATGTTGGCCAGTATAGACCAGGCCCTAGAGACCAGGGATCAGGTAACAGCCTGTTATTTGGGGCAACAAAGATCTTTCTATTTTAGGCACTTTAACAATTAAAATTCTTTCCCAGGGCTGGTTTTTACATACAGTGCTGCAGCTGTACTGCTGTCAATGCTACCGCCCTGACAGAAGAGCTTTTCCCGTCTGTGTAGTTAATCTACCTACTCAAGAGGTGATAGCCATGTCAATGAGAGAAACTCTGTCTACATAGCGCTGGCTACACAAGGGGATCAGGTCTGTATAAGTTAGGGTGACCAGACAGCAAGTATGAAAAAATGGGGGAAGGGGCAGGTAATAGGAGCCTATATAAGAAAAAGACCCAAAAAATCAAGACAGTCCCTATAAAATCGGGACATCTGGTCACCTTAGTATAACTACACTGGGCAGTAGGTCTTCAGTGTAGACCCGGCCTCAATCCAGTTATGTCCAGGCAGCTAGCAGAGGCTGGACACCAGGCCTTCTCTCCACTTGAGGTACTAAAAAAAAAAGTTACAATATAGCAGTGCACGTGTATCAAATGTTTTGTTGTGCTTTACTGATGCAAGGCGTGTGCATGGGAGAGATTTACATACGGTAACGTGCGAAGGGAGCTTGTTCTCGTTCCACTATATTTCTCTTCAGCGGAAAATGCTTAGTCACCCCTGGGCATTACAAGCAGCTGGCTCAGCTGTTTAACAAGAAATAGCATTTCATCTTTTATTTCTGACCGTAAGCTTGTAGTTTATTATTTAAAAGAACAGCAAACAAGCTGTCATTATGGGAGGATTTCTATTGGGTGTAGACTAACACACACACTCTCCCTCTCCCTCCCTCCCCAACCCTCTCTTTGCCGGTCTGAGGTTCCATTCAGTGACACTCATCTCTGGGAGACACACACACAAATTATACACCACAGACGCATGGCAGATCCTAACACCACTGACATTCTGAGTCACTTGCCCCCAAGACAATGCAACCTGATAGTTGAGTCAAAAGTTGTAGTCTTTAGGAGGCTGCTACTCCTCTCATTTCTGTGTGGCTAGCAACCACAGAAATAGGCCTGAAAACAGTTGTAACCCCCAACGAGGTTACATAGATTCCTGGGATTCTGTCTGCTGGCAATTCAGGGAGAGGCACACTGCCCGGAGCCAAGGCAGACTGAGAGTCTGCCCAGCAACCACTAGGGAGTGAGGCCCTCTCAGGGAGTTGAGAAAAGAAGATAAGCCAGTTTGAGTCAGTTGGGAGTCAGCTAGGGAAAGGGCAGGACTGGTTGTGTGGGGAGCCCCAGGCCTTCATGCAGGGTTTGGTTTCTAGGGACCTGACAGCAGATCTCTCAGCTGGGTTTTTCCTTCCCCACTGGTGATTCCCCATTTGTAGAGTTTGCTGGGAAACTCCCACTGCCCGGCTGAGTTAGTCCTCCAGCTCCCTAGGTGAGACCAGTCACCACATGGTCAGCTCTGCTCTGGCTGCTAGTCCAGGGAAGCTGCCTGCTCAGTATGTGTCTGGAGGCTGGACTAGGAGGCTACAGTTTGGGTGTTAGTGTAGTTGTGTAACCTACACCTTGAACCCTGCACCCCTTTGAGGTGAGGGGACATCCTTGAGTCGGAAGCAGCCTGACTCCTGCCTGAGGAGGGTCCCTGCCAGCAGAGAGCAGCCCCTCTGCAGTCACTGAGGCATCCTGTCATCTTCGAACCGGAGGATCATTCATGGAGTGTGAGAATGCACCATCATTTAGCTAATCAGATAAATTATTTTGGGGACCTCCATTCCCTAAGCTGTGTCCTCAAGCCAGGGAGTGAGGGTTTGAGGATTTTATAACCCACTGCATATTACCCCTGTGGAGGGATTTACCACCTTCTCCCACTTGTGAGTCCTTTGGGCTGTAGTGAACCCAGCTGGCCACACTGCTACACCACTGCAGAGAAGAAGTTTGTGATTATAGGGCCCCAGCAAAGTACACATACCAACAGGACACTAATCTTACATTTGTTACTTCAAGTCATGGGTATTTTTAGTATGGGCACCAGTGACCCTAAAAATAGTGTTTTACCCTGTTATGTTGTATTTGTCTGTTTAATATAATTATTGTGTTGAATATATTGTGTGGTGTTTGTGTTATTTCTTGGAAGTCTCCAACTATCTGGCAAGTGAGTGGGGATTATCCTGTAGTTAGAATTTTCTGCCCAAGCTGCCCTGGTGACTGCCAGGAAGGAGTGAGGAGGGTGAAATCACCACCAAATAATTTCGTAGGGAAAAAGAAAGATACACACACCCTGCTGAGTGGTGGCGGGACCCGAAAGAACTCAGACCTGTCCATCAACACCTATAAGCGCATTGACATTAAAGGAGGTAACCAGGTGGAGAGGGGGCGCTACATAGTCTTTTCATATTAGAGCACATCCTTTAGGGAGGAGCATCTGAAAGTGCCCGGAGTGCCTATTCTATTCAGAGAGAGATGGCGAGTGAAGACTGTAGAAACATGCCAAATGCATGTCAAAAGTGAAAAGCATACCCAGCAATTTTAGAAGTGTTTTTCATTCCTGTGGAAATTCTTCAAATTGCAGCCACTCTTTCTGCTATTGTTGACTCATCTCAGTTCAGACTATTACTTGCACTGGTGGTGGCACCGTCTGAAACACCTAGTACAAAAGCAAGCCTTGAGTTTAAGGAAAATAAGCTCCTGACAATGGCGAATGGTGTCGAGAAAAAGAATCCAAAGGGATGGGCCAAGGAGGCAGCTGACAGACTCAGATTAAGCTTAGACTGGGTTCGGAGTTCTAGAGCCAGGCCTCACCAGGGTCAGAATTTGGTTTTAATGTGATGCAACCAAAATTGGAGCTCAAAATGGCAGAGATCTCATAAGAACGGCCATTCCTAAACCAGAACTGCAACACAGTCCCCCACCAGTTCTGGAACAGATTCAGAATCAAAAGTGTAGGGCTGAGTTTGCAGCCAAGGATCTCCTCATGCTGAAATTTGGAAGGGTTTGGGTTCTGAGCTCCTGGATTTGGTCCAACTAGTAATAAATAGCAGTCTTGGTTTATGCCTAGACCTGGAACACAAGGGCCCTTCCTCCCCACTCCTGTGCATGTCTTGGTGAGAGGCCAGCTACAAGTTCAGTCCCTGTGCCATCCTGGCTACATGTAGGGTTACCAGATAGCAGCTATGGGAGGGGGTTGGGGGAGAACAGGCACCTATATAAGAAAGAGTCCCCAAAACAGGACTGTCTCTTAAAAAAAAAAAAAAACAAAAAAAAAAAAACACACAACACACACATCTGGTCAGCTTAGCTACAAGGGAACCACCCAGAACAAACTGCTCCTAAAGAGGTGAGGAACATGGCTCTGCCTGCCCCACTTGTTACTCACAAGAAGAGCTGGCTGACTGTGGATGGGACCACACCCTGCACTCTCCTAGAAATGATTCAGCAGCATTCTTCCTGCAGGCTAAGGAGCATTGGGGAGGCAACACAATGCCTCCCAATAGGATGGGCGGGGGGCGGTTTGCACCATTGCCACCACAGGGCAGTACCTAAAATGCCATGCAGAGACCCAGAGACTGACATTCAATTGCAATTCAGGGAGAAGCACTGGAGTGTGCTGTAAGGAGACTCGCAGCAGATGGGAGAGACAAAGGGAGCCATGACATGCCCAAGGGCCTGATTAACCACAGGGGTGAGAAATACATCAGCATGTTGCTCAAGACATGTAGCCCAAGTCCTGCCTACCATGCAACAACCAGGCAACTCAAGCAGCACAGAATTCATCATCCTTTGCCTGGGGAGACAGGGATCTGGAATACAGACTGCGTCAGGTCAGACCTGTGCATCCATCTAGGCCAGGATCCTGTCCCCCTATTAGTACAAGATGCTTCAGAGGAAGATGCAAAATTGCCCACATCAGGGTTTCAAGGAGCAAACTCTCCATAGGGAAAGTCGATTAATGGCTCGCATGCCCTGATTCCCAGGGTTTATTCTCTACTCCCAGTTTTGTTGTAATCCCAATATAACTGGGTGCTCCCACTAGTTGGGAAATTCAGATGGATATTACAAAAAAATCCAACTAGTAGGACACTGCTGCTGGACAGCCTTATGGAGATCGGGGTGGGGGAGGCAACTGTGGAACGCAGTGTGGTAAGAGGAAAAGCAGGCTACATAGAGATTTGTGAAACGGGAGCTCAGTCCTTCTCAATGTGATGGGCGGGAGGAGGCAAGCCAGAAAGTGCAGATGTTCATGGACCGCGAAAAGGACCCAACTCCCCCATCATACAAAGCCCAGCAACACGCTTCTAAATTTGGTCTTTTCTGCCTCTGGGGGGCAATTTTGTTGCATTCCCTCCAGCGGGACCGGAAAGCAGCGACCAGGACAACAAGGCACGTAGCTCGGGAGGTGCTCAGACCCCAGGGTGAAGAGGAGAGCGGCAGAGGGAGGCAAAGGCCCAGTGGGCGCCAATGGCAGGCCCTCAACGTGGCTTATGAGACATCAGCAAGGGAAAGAATGTCACTGCCGCCACCATTTCTATCAGCTCTCCAGTACAGCACGTAACCCAACTCTCAAATCCCCCAGCCCCACTGATTTTCTTCTCATCCCTCAGCAAGCTGAGCCTCCCCTTCACAGCTCCATCTCCTTCAGTTCTCTTTCTGCAGGTTAAAATCCCAGTGGAGAGGGAAGGGCTATTTAATTTATGTGCCCATCCATGGTTCTGGATGCCTTACTCTGTCTCCATCCCAGCGAGGAAAGATGGTCCAGTGGTTCGCATACTAGCTTGCAACACAGGAAACCTCAGTTGAATTCCCTGCTTTGCCACAGACATCCTTGTGTGACCTTGGGCAAGTCACTGAAATCTCTCAGTTTCTCAATTCCTTATACATTAGAATAAACAGCACTTCCGTATCCCACAAGAATGTTGTGAGAATTACCACATTAAAGATTGTGAGGTGCTTAGATACTATGGTAACAAGCACCAGATAAATACCTGAGAAAGAGACCACCTTTCACTTCTGCCTTTTAGCCATGCTATTCTGTATGCCTCCCTCCTCCATCATGCCATCCAACCCCTCATAAGGCTCTTTTCATGGTTGCTATTCCACAAGTACTCACTCACCACCTGCTCTCACTTCAGCCTATTAGACCTTCATTTAGCCGAGGTTAACTCCTTAAAACAAATGCACTTGGAATTAGCAAGATGCATTCTGGGCTCAAATGCAGAACTACTTTGCTATGAGCCTGCAGCCCTCCCCACTTCAGCCTCATTGATCTCTTGTCTAGCTAGAGGGCACACTTTTGCCTTATGCATCCGTAAAGCTCCTCACCACCCCAGTGGTGCCCCACAAAAGTTGAACAGAGTTGCCCAAAATCTTCTGAGTTTCACTGAAATGTTACTGAAACCATCTACCACTCTGTTTGGAGAGTGCCTAGAATGGGACTAATAATATTTCACTTGGGTGGGGACTGTGCAGAGATTAACAATCCAGTTGCTATGGCTCTTTATGCAGGAGGTGTGCACCTGGCCAGCATTTGCCAATTAAACCAGCCCGCGCAGATCTTTGATGAGCTATGACAAGATCATGGCACAGCTCACAAGGGCTGCAGTTTTCTTTTGATGGCTTCCTTCAGAGCATAACGCCATGTGCCAAAAGAGTCTTACAAACAGACTGTAAATAATACAATCACAGCATTGAAGAGCACAGTGAACGACATTTGGAGAATAAGTAAGGGAGATTTAAAAAAACTAACCAGGAAAAATTCTGCACTCAGTTGTATCCAAGCAACCTCACTGACTTCAGCGAGGCTGGATGGAGAGCAGAATTAGGCCCTAGAAGTGCTATGAGATAATGCACTCAGTCTCAGGAAGAAGGCAAAGCACACTGTTCTGTCTGACACCAGCGGCAGCCGTTAAAGATTCTGAAGCAGCTTCACGCCAGTAGACCTGGTGCCTGTCCTCCCAAAGCAGAGCACTGCTCACACAGAGCATGCTCAGCTATACCAGAGATAAGGTATCAAATTGTTGAAAGCATGCACGCTTGGGAAGCGCCCTAGTTCAGGACATGCACAAGGTACACATGGGAAACAGTCCTGGACCTTCTGACATCCTTCCTGGGCTCAAGAGTGCAGTCAATATGAACACATTGATTTCCAGCGGTGCTCAGACACCTGCATTGCTCACTGAAGATATCCAGTCTCAATTTGAAGAGTCTGAGTGACGGAGAATCCACCACATCCTGAAGCAAGTTGTTCCAATGGTCAATTACCCTCCCTGTTAAAAATGTGCCCCTTTGTTCTAATCTGAATTTGTCCACCTTCAGCTTTGAGCCAAAAGACCTCAGTGTTCCTCCTTTCTGCTTAAAGAGCTGCCTATCATCAGAAATTTTTTCCCACATACATACTTGGAGATGGTGATCAAGTCACCTCTTCACTTTCTCTTCAATAAATGAAATAGATTGAGTTTAAGCCTCACTCCAAGGCATATTTTTCACAACTTAAGGGATGCTTGTAGCTTTTTTTTTTTTAAACCCACTTCCCACTTTTCAATACCCGTTTTTAAGTCTAGACAGTATTCAAGTACTGGTCCTACAATGCTGTATACATATAATACCCAATACCTGATAGTGGGATTTCATAAGCAGGAGATCAACTGATATTCAAGGAATACTTGTGGAACCTTAGAGACTAACCAGTTTATTTCAGCATAAGCTTTTGTGGGCTATAGCCCATGAAATCGGATGCATAGAATGGAACAGAAGGAAGATGTATTTATATACATAGAAAGCGAAAAAAGTTGTACATTACCATACCAATTCTAAGAGTCTGTTTAAACTAAACCAGTATTCCTTGTCTTATTTATGGATACAGACTAACACGGCTGCTAATCTTAAAACTGATATTCGATACACTTATTTAAGTATTGAGCTTTATGAACATAAGTGTGAATGTTTTGGCTTTACTGCCTTTGGAGATTTGTGCAAACATCATATTAAAGCAGCCGTCAGTACTGTGCTATAAAAGTTACATAAATCACACCCCATATCGGTTACCTTAGCTGACCACAATATGGTAATTAACACAGGCTTAATCGCTCAGAGATATAAAAACATATGAAACCAAGAAAGGCTGGAATGCAGCCCAGACGAAGGGTTATATAAGGAGGATGTTCTGAACCATTTAATGAACAGCTCCACACTAGTGTCTTGAAATAATTTTCTAAAATGATAAATTGACTAGTGCTAGAGTAAACTCAGTGGCTTTCCCCCCCACCACCCCAAATATAGGTGCCTTAATTATGCTCACAAAATGTATTCTTTCAACAAAGACCGAGTAACCATTGTTCAGTGTATGCAACCCATGCTCTTTGCTGTCTGCCCTACAAAAATCTACTACAGCTACTGGGACTACGTCTACACTACAGCTTATGTCAGCATGACATATGTCACTCAGGGTTGTGACTAAACCACCCCCTTGAGTGACAGACATTGCACTGACATAAGCATTGGTTTGGACAGTGCTAAGTTGTGGGAGAGCTTCTCCCATCAACATAACTACAGTCATGCATGGAGGCAGTTTTATTATGTTGACAGGAGAGCTCTCTCCTGTTGGCATAGAGCATCTTCACCAGACACAGTGCAGCTGCACTGCAGTATATGTAGACATGCCCTGCCTAAGCGGATTTACTACTTTATCTGAAGGGCCATCAGATTATATGCTTCCTATACTGGAGATCCAAAAGTTTGATCCATTCCCAGGAAAAACCCAAAACACAAGTCATTACACGTGATATCACCAAAATCCAACCAAAGTACCACATCCTCTCCTATCCACCAGCCCCATGTCCCCCTGCTTCAGGGCTGTGCAAAATCCTAAATACAATGCACTGCCTACAGCTCCACTGACCAGGGAAGGCAGGCTCCGGGCAAGGCAAACTGAGGGACTCTGCAATCCCCAGATCAGCAACAGCACAACAAAAATCATGAAGAAATGAGACACAGAAGGGTCAGTTATGATGGCTTAATACATAGTACATGTGAAGACCAGGCCTTATTAATTTTGCTCTCATTTAATGCATGAGCCTTGCACTGACTGAAGTGCCAGGATGGCATGCATTCATTGGGAGTCTAACTTTCAGAAGAGCTGAGCACCCATAGGTCCCCCATGAACTTCCTCGGGAGTTTTGGATGTTCGCTCTGAAAGTCAGCTCCTAGGGCCCCTGCACATGCTAGAACTCTGCTCTCCCCTTGGCGGCACTCTCCCTAGCTCAGTGGTTCAGCAGCCAAATTCGCCATCAACATTACCCAGAAGAGCCACAGTCATGTGAATTCATCGTTTCATTTCCTATAGGACTCCAGATTCACACTGAAACAGTACGACAGGGGAAATATTTAGTTCTATATCTATTATTCTCACAGCAAAAGTGACTGATCAAGTATTATTTCATCCACTACAACTGGTTAATAACATCCTGATTAGTTAATAATTAAATCACACAGTGTTTTAATATCACGTGCTGCAAAGAGCCTCAGAAGACACATTAAAGAGCCACTTTTGCGGCTCAAACGCCACAGTCCAAGTATCGCTGCCTAGCTCAAGAGGCATTTATGCTTTGCTGCATGGGTGGACAGGGGTAAAAACTTGCATAGGATTTGCACAAGGAACCAGGATTTGCCTGAAAGGGAATAAAGGAAATCACTTAACAGATGAGCACTACAGAGTTTACCTAGGCTGGCTAAGAACTTATGGCTCAGTCCTGCTGGGTGCCCTCCACCGCCATTCAAGTCAATACTAGTTATGGGACTCAGCATCTTTCCGGAAGCACTCAGAACCATTTTTCAGAATGTAGCTGTTTCTTACTAGACCTCCAGGCCCTTTGCATTTCATTTCAATGCAGAGCCGTATACACCAAGGGGTGTGTAAGAAAGCAATTAGTATGAGAATTGCAGAGGATTTTTGTGCTAGTGGAATGAAAAGGCAATTCCCTGCCAAGCTTAAAAAACACAAACTCCTCCCTTCCCCCATTCCCTTCCTCCCGTCCCAAAAAAATCTAAATGATCTGAGGAAACTCTAAAGAGTCCTAAATATGATAACTGTTTATACATGATCTATGCCTGCATTTTAAAAATGCAGATTTTGTAAGCGGCATACAGAAAGCAGAGTTAGGTACTGAACAATTCCCATGTCATTTACAGTTCTTTGCCTTCAGCTAGCAGCACTTCCTCTTGCTTCTTGGCACAAAGGGGTCCATCATTCGCAGCATTTAGCTCTAAGCTCTTAGAGTTTAACATATTTAGTCTTATAAATAGACAAACATTTGCGTCAGCCACTACAGTACGTTAATTCTCTCAATTGCTGTATTTTCATTTCTCGTTGTAAAAACATGCCTTTTTACCCCCTCATGAGAAAGTGATCTGGTTAGCAGTCTAATATGGTTAGCAGTCTAATTTGAGTTAGTCCACATTTTATTGTAAAGGAAATGAAAATTAAAAACCTGCTCCTGAAATACAATTTTCACTTTCCCCAAAAGATCTATATGCATCTGATCTTATCAGAAATTATTGCCTGAAAATTGGTATACACCTTGTGACAAAGCTCTGTCCTTATTTTCGTGGATTCTGCATTTCCTGGCAGATTTCACTAGCCTCAGAGGCTCACTGTGACCCTCCACGTAGCCCTTCTCTCTCTAGAGACAAGGTCACAGCCTACTGAGCCATTTTCATCATAAGCCAGTGAGGAGAAGCTATCCTTCCTGGCACAGTCTCTGTTGTCTCCCAAGCTCAGTGATTAATTAGGGGAGGCAGAAACAGGGGAGCCCAGGCACACCCTCTATTCCGGGCTCCAGCCCAGGGACCCGAATAGTTTCAGCTAAGATGGCTGACCTTTTAGCCACAAAACATAATACAATTCCCTGGGCTACTTCCCCACAGCGGTCTCCACTTCTTCAAACTCCACTTCACCCTTACCTCAGGGCTTCCTTCCTTGTGTATGATATGTCTACCACTCAGTCTCACCAACAGCACAACTTCTTCCCACAGCTCCTGACATCCACACCCATCTGATTAACTGGGAAGCTTTTAACTGGTTTCCACCAGTCCCTAATTGGCTTCAAGTGTCCCAATCAGGCTAGCTGTTTCTACTGATTTTTAGAAGGTTCCAGTGGTACCAGGGATTTGTTTATCCTGAGACTAACATATCTGTTCCCTAGCACCCTCCTATAGCCATCTGGCCTTGCCCCATCACAATCTATATACCTATCCACTCCTGCCTAACAATATCAGGGCTATGATTTTCACCACTGGAGGTTGGTCTCGCCCCTTCACAGGCTTTAGGATGAGAGTGCCAAGAGGTCATTACCAAATTCCATTCCCTACCTGTTCAGCCACACCCTCCTCACCGTGGAGTCTAATATGCATACAGTTTTCCATAGAGTTGGAGGTGGATAGGAGAATGCTACTTAGATTGCAACACTATGACATTGAAGAGCTTTTCCTATTGTGCTTGACACAGGAATTACTGGGTGGGATCCCATCCCCTGTATTATGCAGTGTCAGAATGGAGGATTACAATGATCCTCCTGGCTCTAAAACCTACACATTTTTTAGACCCTGTGACACAAGAATGTCTATTCACCTGTCTGACTTGCTTCATACAAATTTAACTTTAAGCCAACACAATGGAAGCCCTATTTGCATATGAAATCAACAGGAGGATGTGATCTTGACATGGAGTCAGCAAACCATGGACTAAAACACTGGGGGGTTAGCGGAGGGGAAAGAGTCATGTTAACTTGGAGACAAACAATAACTTTGGGGAATGTAAGGGAAAGGCAAAAAAACACCCCTTTATCCTGCACCTGAGGAAGTAGTTAGGCAGTGTGATTACAGTCATGGAAATGGGATCCCAGCCAGCCTTGGTTGAAAACACTGCAAGGTGGCTTTGGATGAGAATAGACTGCTTTGATACAGATGGTTCACCTGTTCAAGTTAAATGTAGACTCTAGAAAGCATGTATTGATTGTTTTATATGCAGCCTGTTTCCATTATCCTCACTTGCTATCTCTTAAATCTTAACCGTTGCTAAGAAAGGTCAGATTGTTTTCACCACAATTATATCAGCACTGTGATGTTATTCATGAGCTGATCCTCAGTAGAGCCATACAAGCTGGTGTGACACTGTCCCCTGGGGGAATAGCAAACCTGGTGTCAGAGGGCCTGGATATCACAGGGAACTCTTCAAAGGGGCTCACGTACAGGGGTGAACTCATCGTGATGCTGCAAAGCAACAGCTGGCATTGCCTTATGTATTGTTTGAGTGGCTCCCTGGCAGGCATTGTCAGGGAGGTGACACCCAGCCGAGCACCTCTCACACTGGAGGCAGGGGGGTAACAAAGCAACCTGTAGTCCTGGGTACCCCAAGAAAGTCTCAGACATGTGATCTGATCCCTAAGTATGATTCTTCTCATTTATTAGAGGACTTGGAGATCCAGCAGGATTGTTCATAGGGATGGGAAGGGATAGCCCAGTGGTTTGAGTATTAGCCTGCTAAACACAGGGTTGTGAGTTCAATCCTTGAGAGGGTCATTTAGGGATACAGGGCAAAAATCTGTTAGATGATTTAACTGGAGATGGTCCTGCTTTGAGCAGGACCATCTGATGTCCCTTCCAACCTGATATTCTATGAAACACACCAGCTAATCATAACTAATTAATACCTATACAGTGCTTTGAAGCAGTGAAGAGCTGCAAGTACTGCATATTACTATTAAGGAAGGAATTCCTGCTTACAGATAATGAAAGGTACCTGAAAGACCAAGTTTCACATCTGCTAGAGACACTATGCATTCTCCTGCCCTGGACAATGTGCTTGTAGCAACTCTTGAGAAGACAAACTTCTTGCTCCAGGCTTCTGTGTGCGGGTGGGGTGAGAAATCCTGGCCCCATTGAAGTCAATGAGAGTTGTACCACAGATGATATCAGTGGAGCTAGGAATTCACCAGGAAGTATATATTTGCAGTGTGATCTGAAAGTTATCTGTTCAGAACTAGCAAACCATTGGTGGGAAGCAGATTCAAAAGGAAAACCATCCTTCCTGCAGGCCCCTCTTGTTACACTTAGTTTTGAGCATCTCAGCTGACCGTGCACTATCCAAAGGCACAAGCAGTCTCTGAAGTATATAGGACCCAAACCATCTAGCGATTCAAAGGTTAAAATCCAAACTCCATTCATGAGACCTTGAGTTACACGGGAATGGTACACACTTCCGGCATTTCTAACATGCCCAATACTTTGGCACCCAGTAAACTGTATATGTAAATACCAACCACACTGAATTCTCCCCTCAAAAGGGCCTCAAATCACCACCCTCCTTCATCCTAGCTCTGGCCACAAGAGGGATCATTCTGACAATTCATTGGCCAGAGGTCACAAGCTCATTCTGGCTGGTGTTACTAGGCAGCTGATGGCCTGCAGAAAGAGACTACTCTTGCAACATGCCCTAAGTGTGCTAAGATTCACGTTCATTGGGACTGCCACCCAAACATCTGTCACCAAGAATGCCCTAAACTCAGATGAAAAGCATTTCACTCTGGTGACAAAAGGTGATGTGTTTGCCAATCACAAAAAGGGAAAGAATGGAGGAGAAAATGATTGAGGCCCATAATATGCTATAAATAATAATTAAGCAATGAGAGAGAGTGTCCCCCAGAACTGGAGCAATTAGAGTAAAATATACCCTGACAAGTAGTGCCCAGTGTCACTCCTATAAAGGAGCCAGGATTCATAGAATTTAAAGTCAGAAGGGCTCACGGCGATCTAGACTGACTTCCTGCACAACATAGGACTTCACTGAATTAATTCTCGTTTGAACTAGAGCTTCTCTTTTGCGAGGGATGGAGATTCCACCACCATCCCTTAATGGTCACCATCCTGCAGCAAAACATTTCAATTCCAGACTTCAAAGAGAAACTGCAGAGCTACAATTCATTTGCAAATTTGACACCATCAACTCAGGATTGAACAAAGACTATGAATGGTTAGCTAACTACAAAAGCTGTTTCTCCTCTCTCCATGTTCACACCTTCAGATCAGCAGCTAGAAGAGGACCTTATCCACCCTGATTAGAGATAACAAGGTGGTTCAGCCTGATTGAACTAACCTCGTTATCTCTAACCTGGCTCTTGCCTACTTATTTATACCTGCCTCTGAATACTTCCATTGCATGCATCTGATGAAGTGGGTACTAGCCCATGAAAGCTTATGCTTCAATACTTTTGTTAGTCTTTAAGGTGCCACAGGACTCTGTCATCCCTGGTAAATTAAGAAAAGTTATTTTTTCATGATTGGGTTATTTGCAATCAAATCAGGCAGTTAAGCTAAAATGCCACCTCTGTAACCAAGAAACCAAGTGAAATTGGCCTCTCACTGGTCTGACATCCTTGATCACATGGGACAGACTCAACTAGTAAAAGACACAGGAGAAATACCATGTGGCTTTGGGCACATTGGTTAGTTGTAGGAATTCACATGGAGCAATTAAGGAAAAGGAGCACATACATCAACAGCAGCAGCAGCTTTATAAGCATCCATGTAGAACTCCAAAGCTTCTACAGTCAGTTTGTTAGTCACGACCATAACCTGAGTGAGCTGTGACTGTTTCCCAGATGCAGTTTGTACTTAGCTCAAGATAAGCTTGGAGTTACTTTATGTTTCATGTTGAACAGTGAACTGGCACAGCTCCAAAGTTGGCCCTCAAAAATTAAATATTTCTAGTTTAGATTAAAAATTAGAAAAGAGCTTGGTTCCCTCCCCCGCCCATGAACATTTAGAGAGCACTTTGTGTATTTTACTTTATGGCATCTAAAATACTGGCACATCCCTAAATGAAATGAGTAAGCTGGTAAAAAGCATTTGCAATGTTATTGTGCAGAACACAATCTAAGGGCGTTGGCTGCAGCTATAGCACGGGAGGAATTACTCTTGAAGATCCTTGCTTTGCTGTGAGAAGGTTCATGAGAATAGAGCTCTAGGAGCAAGTTCTGGCTTGTGTGCTGTTAAGCGGAGGCAAAGTCACAAATAAAGGAACTGATTTGCACAGCTGGGCAAAAAATTTTCAAGCATAGCTTTCTCCAGTGAAAAATTCAGATGCAGCAACACCAGAACATTTCAAGACTTCGTTATTTTTTGCCAAATTTTTCATAAAAAAATCTGGAAAAATTGTTTTGTCTTGACATTTTGGAAATGAAACTTTTTTTTGTTTGAAATGACTTTTATATCAAAGTTTCTTTTAATTTTTTGTTTAAACTTTTTATTAAGGCAGTTACAATAAAACATACTACACCATACATTAAGGATCAGATACCATTCAAAGAATTTGCCTTAAGATTTGCATGTGTTGCCTACGAAGCATCCTCCTCTGCTGATTAAGCTTAAAAGGATGGCCAATTTCTAAATGTTCATCCTCTTTTCAGAGTGGTAGCCGTGTTAATCTGTATCAATAAAAACAACGGGGAGTCCTTGTGGCATCTTAGAGACTAACACATTTGGATATAAGTTTTCGTGAGCTAAAACCCACTTCATCAGATGCATGGTACAGTATGTGGTGTGCGTGTTTTTATATTACAGAACATGAAAAGATGGGAGTTGCCTTACCAGTTGTGGGGTGGGGAGGGTCAACGCTAACGAGGCCAATTCAATTAAGGTGGAAGTGGCCTATTCTCAACCATTGAGAAGAAGGGGTGAATATCAGAAGGAAAATTACCCTTTGTAGCACTAACAAGGCCAATGCAATCAAGGTGGACACCACCCATTCACAATAGTTTGGCACTTTTCTTGTGTACATACTTGGTGTGAAAGCGTCTCCATTACCAGGACAGTCTACATTTTACTCTACCATAATTTCAGAGGAGAAGTTACAATTTTCTAATAGTGTGCATTATAAAGTCTGCTGCTAACAATATAAAAAAAATCATGTTCTGCTTACAAGGCACATCCTTTATTGGAGCATTAAGTAAGCAGGTCAAGGAAGCTAGCATTTTGCTATAAAATTAGTCCCTTTAATAGTTTTCTCCCCAAACTGTCTAATTCCTGGACACACTCACCACATGGCCAAGTATGTTTCCCTTTCCCAGCAACCCCTCCAACAGAGCGCCTCCCTAGCACCAAAAATATGCTGGATTTTAACTGGAGTAAAAAGTTGAAATTGAAAACAACCGATTTTGTCAAAACAAAGGTTTCATTTGACCTTAAACAACTTTTTGACTTTTCAACCTGCTGAACATTTTCACTTAACATTAACACAAGCCCTCTTTGCATTAAGCAAGTAAGTGGAGATGGAGAAATAATGAGTTTTTTTGGTGCATTGTCAGTTTCAAAAAGTAGAGACCGTAAATGTGTCATTCGAAATTGAAATGAAAAGGCTACTGAGATAAAGAGCTTAATCATGCAAGCCTGAGAATTCCTTTGAAATGGAGAGGACATTTTTAAAAGATGGTAGAAGGCTCCTTAGTCCCCCATCCCTGTCTATTGTCAGGCACTAGCTAACTACATGGAATATCCTCCAATCAGATGAGGATGTGTCTAAAGAGAAGCTAGGAGTCAGCCTACATTATAGACTATGAGACTTTTTATATAGTATATGAAGGGCCTGATTAAGCAAGAAAAATATCTTACTTCCACACTGCACACACCCAAGTAAAAATGGAGGGTGCCAAATTATTCAGGATCCCCACAGGTTTGTGCAGGCTTCTGCAACCATGGATTTTTGTTAAATCAGTCTCAGAATATTGAAGGTCTTATTTTTCTCAGTTCAATACATTAAGTTTCTTGCTTTAAATGCCTCCTTCTCCTTACTTCACTATAGAATAAACCAGGGATTGGAGCGGTGCTCCAGCTCCAGGCAAAAACCTGCAGCTCCACTGCTCTGCGCTCCAGCTCCGGGCTCCACTCCAAAGCCCTGGTATAAACACCGGCTGTATTGACAACGCCTGCATGTTTTCTGTATTGTGCTTCCTGTGGTATTTTTGCGGGGGAGGGGAGATTATTTTACCAGCTTTACTTAGCAAAAGCTAGTTAACATACCAGCCCAATTAATGCTTCTTTTTCACAAGGGGAAAAACATTGCTAATAGGATGAGAATTTACAACCCCAAAACCTCTGTGCTGTTAAAATTAAAATTCTTGAACACCCTCCCCCATCCGAATCTTATTTCATAGTTAATGTATTTGAGCAATCAAGCTTTTTACAGCCGACTTTGGCAGCATGGAGATTGCAGTGGAACACCTCCAGGTAGACTCACCTTTGGCACACCCCATCATAACTGCATGTAGTGTAGCAGCTCTGTCTAGGACCCACTACTGATCTCCAGCCCCGTGTTGGGTCCTTCTGTCCTCACAACTTGGGCCTTCTGGCTGGGCAGGTTTAATTCCAACCCTTCCAGGGTAACAAAGTCTAACTGGTTACACCTGGTTCTCAGCCCCATAGTCTTCACACCCTTCTTGGGGAGCTTTAAATCTCCCTTATGTCAGGAGGTGGCACAGTCACCTTCCCAGTAGCTAGCAGGTGAATACAGGTTCAACTGCTGCACTGGGCTCCAGTCCAGGGAACTTAGGGCAGGCAGCTGCTGCCTATCCAGACACCATGCTGCTGCCTCTAGGATTCCTTCCTACCATTAGCCTTTCCTTAGGCCTTTCCTCCAATAGCCCCTTCCCAGGCTCTTTGTAAGGATCAGTGCCACCCAGGCTTCTTCCCCAGAAGTCCAGTTTCTGCCTTTGTGTTGGGTCCACCACAATAGCTCACTTACAGGTATCTTCACCCCCCACTGGCCTCCTCCTTGCCCTCCATGAGACTTCCTGTTTCCCTCAGGTCTCTCCACTTCTGCCACCAAGAAAGTGAGGGAAGAGTTCACCCCTCTCTCTACAGCCCACTCTTGCTCCAGGACTTCCTCTTTTCATATCACCATCCAGTTTCTCCCCAGCAAGGCTTCATCTTTAATTCAGCTCAGCCCACTCTCCAAGTGTATTAATTGGCCTCTCAGGCTCACAATGACCCTGCGCGGGGATAGACACGCTGTCACAATGAACAGACCACCAGTGTTCAAAAATCACGAGTCTGCCCCCCCGCAAAAAGTCTGAGATTGGCTTAAAAATAGCCAACTTTAAAAGAAATGAGATATAGAGTTTGGTTTGTCTGGTTTGAGCCTGTACAGTCAGTCCATTCACAATTTCAAACTTATCCCACAGCCACAGGGAACTAGAAACAGTCATTGAAAAAAAAGCAGCTGAGATTCTAAAGAGCACCTTGGCTGCAGCAGCTGGGTCTTTAGGATAGTCAGTGGTAGCCCACTGGGAGTCTTAAGCGGGAATATTTTGGGCCTCCTCCCCCAAACACAGAATAAAAGAGGGACTTTTTTGTAATAAAAGCAAATAGGGGTCCCCCTTTGAGCTGCTCAGGGCCCTAGGCTGCTTGTGCCAAGCGTCGGCTCTGCTTTATGAGACATCCAATATGGTGGGACTCATGATAAACTCATGTGAGCTGGCACCTGCATTTCACCTTTTCCTTCAGCAGAGATAAGGGGATGCTCAGAGCTTTCAGTCTGGGACGTATAGATATTTTCACTTACAGGCAGAATTTGCTGCAAGTGAAAACTGTATAGATCAGGGTCCAGATTCTCTGGTCTGGCTGAGCCATGCTCAATGCAGAACTGACCATTAAGTCATCTTTATATTCCCGAATGTGCATCCAGACCCCTGCAGTGCCAAGCAGACTTACACCTGGCAGATGTGGTTAGCAGAGCATTCCCTCACTGGTTCAGGGCCACCATAGCCAGGAGGGATTGGTGTTAGAGGCCATCCGAGTCAGGGCTGTGCCCAAAAGGAGTGAGTGGGTGAGGTGCCCAGTGTCTGATCTTCAGCTGCTTTTCACCAGCTCTCATTTAATCCCTCGTTAAAAAGAGTAAAGCTTAGGCTACGCTGCGGGGTGGGGAGTTCGAACTAAGATATGCAACTTCAGCTACGCTATTCGTGTAGCTGAAGTCAAAGTATTTTAGTTCAACCTACCTGGCTGTCCTCACAGTGACTCGCCGTTAACTCCACTTACTCCTCCTGCCAAGGTAGAGTACAGGCGTTGATTTGGGGATTGATTTATCGCATCTAGATGAGACGCAATAAATTGATCCCCAATACATCAAACACTAACCACCGGATTGGCAGGCAGTATCTTAGGGTACGTCTATACTAAAGTTATGACTCAATGTAGTCATTGTCCCTGCCTTTGAGAACGCAGGGGGGTCTGAGGGATTGACAATAAGCCTTATGGCTTTCCACAGAAGTCAGCTCTTAGATGAATGGGGGCAGTGGTCCCGGGGGTCAGTCAGGAATGAAAGGAGAGGTTGGATGGGGGGGCAGGAGGCCTGGAAGCAGTCAGGGGACAGAGAGCAGGGGGATGGTTAGGGGGTGGAGGCCATACCTTGCCTGGTTGTTTGGGGAGGCACAGCCTGCACTAACCAACCCTCCAGACAATTTCTGAGGCCTAGTGTGGCCCTCAGGCCAGAAAGTTTGCCCGCACCTGTCTTAGATCAAAACTATACCAGGAAGACATGAATTCCCTCATGTCTTTCCAACCTGTAGAACTTACAACTAGTGGCACTAGTCATCAAGGAACACTTGGCAGCCTGTGGATTGTCAATTCTTTTCCTTAAAGAGGTTGTGACACGTCTTGCTGTTAGTATCACAGGTGCAAAGATAAATATGGAGACTTCTAGAATGCATCAATAAATGATGGCAAGTGCCTGTATCAGTCACGTTTTACCAAAGAAAGGGACAGTAGGCAAGAAAGGTTCCACCTAATGGGCCTTAATCTGCATTCAGTTACACTGTAACTTCAAGTCCAGACTGCAAAGAGAGACTGCAGAGCTGCAATTCATTTGCAAATTTGACACAATCAATTTGGGACTGAATAGAGATTTTGAATGGCTAGCTAACTACAAAAGCAGCTTCTCTTCTCTCGCTATTCACACCTCCAGTTCAACTGCTAGAGGAATACCTCACCCTCCCTGATTAGAGATAACAAGCTGGTCCAGCCTGATTGGACTAACCTTGTTATCTCCCACCTGGTTCTTGCCTACCTATTTATACCTGCCCCTGGATACTTCCACTGCATGCATCCGACGAAGTGGGTATTAGCCCACGAAAGCTTATGCTCTAAAAAAATTTTAGTTAGTCTTTAAGGTGCCACAGGACTCTTTGTCACTACTGTAGGGACTGTCATTTTGTTCTGTATTTGGACAGTGCCTAGATCAGTGGGTTCCTGGGGCTCCTAGGCGCTACAGTAATTCAAACTGTTAGCATTATTGCATAAAGCAGGAGTAACTCCACTGCAATCAATGTAATATCACAACCGTAAGATGAATCAGGCTCTCCATCTCCAGTGCAAGAAAAATGTGAAGCCACCACTAGTTGAATCAAGTAGTGAAGTTGATCAGTTGACTGTCTGGGGCAGTGGCTCCTGCTAGCACTAGGAACTGTTTTGTTTGTAGACTCAAGGCAACTCTAGTTTAAAGCTGTGGGAAGTATTAAGGTGTCACAACCGGCTCTTTTAGAGCTGCTGAGGTGGTCAAAGAATACAAGACACAAGATAAAACTGAGTGGTGATAGGTGATTGTGTCTACTTCTGAAACTAACAGTGTGTTCAAACCAGCAGGTACAGCAAGGTTCCCGCCCTTCCTTCAACACCTGTGGTGGCTCTGTTCCCCCTCAGAAAAGCGACGGGCTAACACACTCACTATGCAAGTCACAGTTCTCCAACAGCCCTCATTTCGAGAGGCACCTTTCATTTTAGTCCCAATGTTACCCCCACTCCACAAAAATGCGCCCCCTCTCTCACTTCTACGGCTGGACATTAGTTGTGTAAGAAATGCAGAATCGAGGAACTGAGGCAATGCAGAATGTTCTCTACACTAAAGAAAGGAATCCCACAGCACTTCATATTTCTTGCCTGAGTCTGACCAGTATTTCTGCATCCTACATTTGGGCCTTGGCAGACAGAGAGGTGTGCTGCGAGTTAACGGATCTGATTACCCTCAAGAGACAGCTGCATGACTCCAAAGCCACCGAAGATGTCATATGTTAGAAGATAACTTCCTAGCCACAACCACACAAGTCAAGGAACAAGGGGTACGGTGTGAAGCAGTACATTATTAAAGGACACTAAAGGGAAGAGAAAAAAATGTCATCTTAAGCCTTAAGGGACTGCACACCAGTTCGCTATCACACACTATACTGGCTGGCTTGCTGACAGGAAGGCGAGATCTACAGATGGAGACGGTGGGAGGAAATTAAACAGCAGTCCAGCTCATCCACTTCCTAGATCCTCAGCAGCACTTCACGGATGCTTTTTATGAAGCCTTTTCACTTTCCATAGGCATGACTTTAATAAGCCACACTTAATAAATTGCAATACAAAAACACCCAAAGAGTTCCATCATTCTTCTCCACTCTAATTTTTAGCTCAGCTAGGATCCAATCCAAGTCCTTGGTCATACCCTTATTGATTTCCATGGGCTTTGGACAGAGCCCTCTGTGAGCAACGAAGGGTAGATCAGCAAGATTAAAAGCACCTTCCTCATTCAGGAGTCAAATCTCCAAAGCACAAATACAAAGGAGAGGGAACCCAACCCTAGGAGACGCTGATCCCCTCCAATTGCTCTGAATTTCCATGCTGAAGATCTCTTCCTGGATCAGGCTCACAATTCCTAAATGAATCCTCCTGCTCTCCTCTCGCTACAAATAGCTTTTCTGCCAGTCACAGGTTGGTTCCCCCTCCCGACCCTACCCCTTTTGACAGCAACTCATGTGAGAAGCAGACAGTTTGACAGAGATCTGAATCCTACCATAATTTCTCACCAAGGCGTAAAGTCTCCTGAGCCTATTGTAACAAACGGGCAACATACTGTAAGACATAAATGAACACTACTGTGGATGAAATTTCATTGTCCCAATGGGGGAGTGCTGCCTGGCACTGAGCCAGCAATGTAATTCAATAAAGAATGGGAGCACAAATGGACCATGGGAGAAGGATTGATTTAATGTAATCCCATTTACTAATCAAAAGGAGCAAGAGATTATGTTGGCTAGGAGACATCTGCACGTGCGTTCCCAGTTTATTGATAAAGATAGCTTTGTTTTAATTAAGATACAAAACGTTGATTCCAGGTCTAATCTTGGCTGCAAACAATCAGTTACCGACTCAGTGCATTGCTAAAGTTTTAATGTTTCTTCAAATAGGCCAGTATGAGTGCCCCTCCCTCATATGTTCACTCACCCCATCCCTCTTCCCAGACTCCTGGGATCCAACAGGCTTTTGTAGTACAGAGATGACAATGACTTATACCCCAAAAGGAGGATATTTCAGTTTCAAGCTTCCAGAGGTTATTTGGGCACTGTATGTAGGCAGAGAATTTAGGATCTGACATGGCTGGAAAAGGTAAATATATTTGAGAAATTTCTAAAAAAAAAAATTGTTCAGAAATTTTTGGTTGAAGAATTGTGTTTCCTCACTGGAAGTTTTCAACCAAAAATTGAAATTGAGTTTTGACTGAAAATGTTTTATTTTTTGTTAATTTCAAGTGTCAATTATTAGAAGAATGGTCACCGAATGCACAACTCTTCTGAAAAGTTCTTTCAATAATGGCATCAGAAAGTCCACCACGGTATTTATTCCCTTCTTGCACATTACAGCTATGACTCGGTCTCCCACTTAAAAATCTGCATACAATAATAGTTCAAGGCATGGCACAACCTTAATGCTAACCCAAAGACAGACCAAAAAACTTACAACCTCTATCAAAATATACTATTCATAAGGCAATACCAGTTTTAAAGAGAAATACAACCTTGTAAACTGAGCAGTAAGAGCAGAAGCTAGCCTTTTTGCTATCCTTTGGATTTTGGCAACGGAAGAGTTAATCCTGAACCCCTCCTCCACCCCACCCCCCAAATCACTCATACAAACACACTCTACAAAACCAAACCTGGGCTCTGCATGCAAGTTTTCAGACTCAGTCTGCAGCACAGAGACCTTACACAGCCTTTAAGCTGCTGGGATGGTCACATGCGGGCATGAGAGAATGAGCTGGATCTCTTGGGGCACGATCAGCATGTGACACACAAGTGGTTTGGCCCAGGATACTTTCAGCCTTTGTGTGAGAAATGGAAATTTAAAAAAATACGTTCACCAACATTTTCCCACGATGAAGTTCAACCGTCCCTGAGTCATGGCCCCCAGTTGTCTTCCCCGTGCCACTGCACCCTCCTATCACCCTTTGTGTTGCCAGACTATCACCATTACATGCATCCAGCTTTGTACATGCTGTGACCTTGCTACAGGAAGACACAGCTCAGGGATAATTGGTGTCTCCAAAGCCCAGTCCTCATGGGCAGCGAAGAGGAGGGTAGCATTATTCCAGGAGATCTCCAGGAGCCACGACAACTGATCTGTACTTGGAGTTTTCAATGGGACTTATAAGGGACATGGACAGTCTTTGCACTCTAGGGGGGAGAATTTCAAAGACAAAGATCAGCTGGGTGACCAAGTCCCACTCACATTAAAATACAAAAGGTGGGGAGGAGCAGCATTCATTTATATGCTTTTCTAAGTCCTTGCAATCACTGGAGGAAGATGGCCTCTGTAGCCTTGTGCAGTCAGGAGTCCTCTGACCTCTCTGTGGACCTGCTCTGGGCTAGTTACAATCTCACCCATATAGGATCTTATGGGTACCATCCAAGATGCATGCTGGAGAAGCGAAAGGTAACAACCATAGGCTATGAAGAATGGGTCCCTTTTGGGATTAGACAAGATGCTACAAATCCCAAGTAGTTAGGCATGGCATTAACATCAAACGCACAAAAATGAAGCAGTGTCCTTCAGCCATGGTCACACTAACAGGGAGGAGAAGCTGGAGGAGTGGGACATGGTGCTGAGAGTCATTGATAAAGGACAAGGAGTGGGCATAGAGAGCTCAGCCCACCAAATTCAGGGTGTGGTACTGATTCTCACAGCTCTACTGCACCTTCCATCCGAGCATTCCAAAATGCTTCATAATAATTAAGGAAGTCTCAGTCTCCCAGTGACGACAAGTACCATTATCACCACTTTACCAAAGGGGAAACTGAGTCTCAGAGCGGGGAAGTGACTTGTCTAAGCTCACATGCAGTATGTCGGCACCCCAAACCAAGACCTTCTGGGTCCCTGGCTCTAACCTCCAGGCCATACTCTCTTGCCAAATATTAGTGACCAGAAATATTAAATCCTGTGAGTGCAGCCAAAAGGATTTATCTGGATATTCCTCAGTCTTTCAAAACAAATGAATGAGAGAGAAAAAAATATATATATACACATTTCCAGCAACCTTTTTAATACTGATCAACATCCTCATCCATCAAAATCCTTGCAGGATGTATCAGCCAAGCAGATGGCGTTTCTCCTAGATGGTCTGAAAACAACTATGTGCACACCCCAACTTTACCCCACTGACATCTCTAGTTCCATGGCCTACAGCCCCCTTTCAGGTCAGAGCTACAGCTCTGTGGAAACAATGGGTTTGCTTCATTGGAGCAAGTAAACTGATTGCAAATCACTGGGCTCACAGCCAGTATCACCATCGGATTCACTCTGATTTTTGTGTTCAAATTAAACTCGCACCTTAAAAGGGAAAAGAGTCAAAATTGCAGAGTTTCAGAGCAAAGGGAATAAAAAAACAATGAATTCTGCATAATTTTTGGTAGAGATGGGTCCTACCTGGGAAACCTGATCAAACCACACCAAACTTTACATCCAGATCCATGTACAGATCTGAATTTCCAGAGTTTGGGTCTCTATAAAAGGCCAAAATGAACAATGAATCCACAGGCTCTTTGGGATAACTCCAATTCCAGATGCAAACTCTACCATTTAAATCAGTTTTGGATTTGCTCAAAAACGTACTGCAGTTCCACTTGAAATGTGTGTGTTTCAGGAGCAGTTTACACTTGACCACAAAGCAAGTAGTCAGTCATTTTACATTCTGTGCAGTAAACTGGGTTGCTCTGCAACCTAATTCATCCACTGCTGAGCTCCTCACTACCTCGTTAAATTGTCTGGTTTTAAAGAGAGACTTAGCTAGAGCTTTTACTTCACCTACCCCACCTAAGCGGCCCACCTCTCACTGCTGAAGAGCTCTAAATTCAGACTTACCTGTGTTCCCTGGGAGTGCCAGCTGCTAACTCTGTATTCAGACCTTCCCAATACACAGTGCAAGGACTGTGCCCCTCCTACACATGCATTTGCAATCAATCAGCTGGTGGAACCTATGACTCACTCCCTTCTGACACAGACTTCAGAGACCAGTTCAAAGAAACTATTAGCTGCTGCTCTCATGGCAGTTACAGCCTTAATAATTCGTTAATACTATTTAAAGGTATCCTCTACCCCAGGGAGGTAGAAGGAGGGAAAGAGGGGTCAGGCCACTTCCGAAGCATCTTCTGGATGGAATGGGATTTGGTCCTACCTAGGGACCTCCTCACAAATGAGGCGTGTTGGGCGGCCAAAGATTCCATAAAAGTAGCCAGCCAGGAGACAGCCAAATGGAAGAAGACTACCCATCCCCCAGTTAGAGACCTAGGTGCAGCAGGGGTTTAGGAGTGACTTTTTGTATGTTGGAAAGAAGGACAACCTGGCTTTGGGGAGCAAAGCCAACTAACTGAAGGGAATAAGTTGATGTGCTCCCCCTCCATGCCCCATCAGGCCAAACCCCTTTTCCCACATTCACAAAGTATAGCAAGCCTTGAAGCCCTGTTCTATTGAAGATCCAGCAGTTTTACTGGTAACACACTGAACAAAGAATGTTGTCCCTGTGGCAATTCCACCCACTTTCTGGGATCCATCAAAAATGGGCAAGTTTGAGACTATAACCAATGTTTGGTTCACATTGTACTGCTAGACATGGGATATAGATGACAAGAGTGGAACAGAACAGGCTATGCAAAGTGGATGCCTTGTAAGAGGAGAGCATACACTATAGATCCCCATGATACACAGCACAAACTAGGCACAATGTTAGCATTTAGCCAACCGGAATGTCACAGTCTCTATTGGAGGAGTTGTGCCAAACAAGTGACAGGGAGAAGAGCAGAACAGGAAGCCAGCAGCAGGTAAAGGGCAGCATGTGTTCAAGAATCTAGAGATCATAGAATTGGTCTCTTGAAGTGCAAAATGCCACTAGGGAAGTACCCCAGATACTCTGAATTCCCATTGTATTCTGGGCCTTCCCTATTTGGAGGATCATGTCTAGATACATTTGCATGAACAATAATGGCAGTGCAGAGATTTAGAATGCAAATGGCTCATCAGCTCCCTGGAAACAGGTCACTCATTTCTGAGATACTTTGCTATATTTCAGTCTGAAGACAAGAACTAGCCCCAAGTGCTATGAAGAGTCCATTTTAGTGTGAGAAGCTTTTGCACAATTCTGGATGATCTTTCAGATGGTCTAGTTCTAACAAGGTCAGGGGATACCGAAGCAAAGAGGGGATAGAAGGGAGTATAAATAACAAAGCTAGTTCTAAGCTAAAGGCAAGAGGGAAGAAAACTATTGAGAGGGGCTCTGTTGGAATACATTGCCTGGTTTCTAGCTGCATTTTCTTAGCAAATTAGCTTTCAAGATCTGGAAATGCTTGTGAAGGTACAGTTGGTGCCAACTCCACTGTGCCATGATGGGAATTTTTCCTACAAAATTATTTCAGGCTAAAATATAATCAATTAAAATAAGTAGGTTGATAGACCTTTGAGCCCAGAAAAGAATGGGTTCCTAATTGCTTCCTTACGGAAAGTTTCCATAAGGCAGATATAGGAGAAAAATGCCTCCAACAGGCCTTGTATGTCGTCAGATTTCTTATTTCAGAAGAGGATGGAGAAAACTCAATCCAAACATGGTCCTTCTCAGAACCAGAATGCCTTCCATTTAAGGTCAGCCAGGATTGTTTATCATTGAATCACAGCATACAGACAATGTTTTGTACTACCTTCAAGATTTCTCTTTTCAATGAGATAGAAAATAACAGTAGCTCAGCATGGAACTTTCTACACTCATTAGACAAATGAAATTCCCATCACATTCACATAATGCAGAGAACATAACAGAACCAGTCCCATCATAAGCTAATTCACTTCTTTTCTGGGACATAACTGCAAGAGACTAAACACCAAAAACAGACTTTTCAGATGCCTTTTAAACAAGGATCACACCATGCTAACACATACACACGAACAGTGTATCACTTAAAGTATAGCCTACCAGCATCCCAGGTCACACAAAACAGATGGCTCCAGACAAACAAATACATCTAAAGATTGATTTCTCTCTTCCTTGGCCCATGCATCTAAGATTATTTCAAGTCTGAGGGACAGAACACAATAGGTGCCATTCCGTGTCAGACCAATGGTCCGTCTAGTCTAGGATCCTAGCAGCCAGAAGTCTCAAAGAAAGATGCAAGCAGTTCTGAGATGAACAATTATGGAATAGCCTGGCCCATCAGGCAAGTTTCAGCTTGATGCAAAAAGCCTATTGAACATGAATGGAAGTTTTCCCATTGATTTGAACAAGCTTTGCATCAGGACCTTAGTATTTGGTTTGTGCTCTGAAGTTAAAGGATTTTGATCCCCTATCCTGGTAGCCGCTAGTGTTTTCATTATCCATTACACTCTATTTTTCATTTTTTTCCAAAAATAAAATAATCTAAATTGGCATATTACCACAGAACGTTTGATTGCGACAAATCAACAAGGTCAGACAGAAAAATGTTTCACTGGAAGATTTTCAACTAGCTTCGATTTTCAGTATTATCCCACCTCACAGACCTTACGCAGCCCTACATTCTGTTTGTGCTTTGAGCACAAGCCACCTATCACTTTATTGAGCTGACCACATAAGACAACATCAGGTTTTCACTCTGAGTGGTGACAGTTTATTTAGTCTTGCAATGGGGATGAGTCATTCAAATTGCTCCTTCCAATGTGCATTATCCTGCATTTGTTGACAATGAATTTCATTGTCCTTTGCCCACTTTTGTTAGGTCCCTCCAACCTTGACTAAATGTAATTGTATGTCATCTGGCACGTTTGCCACCTCCCTGTTCCCATTCCCCCTTTCCACATAATTGACTAATTAATTAAACACTGCATTTGGTCTCACATTAGATTTGTTGAAATTGGATAAAAACTGATAAACTGTATATCAGAATATTTGCTTAAAACAATTAAAAGAGAAGAATCTTTTCTAATCCCCTGTGCCCCCTCCCACCAACTTGCAGCATGTAAAAATGGAAGAACAAATTTAGGCATTTTGAAATGTTTGGTTTTGGCCAATAACCTGAGGAATGATCCCACGACTGCCAAAGTCAATGTGACTCCTCATGGGGTACTACTCATGTGATTATGGGATATGCAGGATCAACCAATATATCTGGCATTAGGAGGAGGGGGGCAAATTAACAATTTAATGTACCTTCACAGCATACTACTACAGGAGCAAGTCCTGTCCTTTTCCAAAAAAGAAAAACTTTGGACAGTTGGTTTCAAAAATAGCAGACCTTTGGAAATATAGCCTGTGGGAATGCATGCAACAAACCAGCATCCTTCATACCAAATTCTTTATACACGGGGGAAGGGGCAGGGCAAGAAGGAAATAGCTCAGTGGTTTGAGCATTGGCCTATTAAACCCAGGGTCATGAGCTCAATCCTTGAGGGGGGCATTTAGGGATCTAGGGAAAAAAAAAAAAAAAAAAAAAAAAAAATCTATCAAGGGACAGTACTTGGTCCTGCTAGTGTAGGCAAGGGACTGGACTCAATGACCTTTCAAGGTCTTTCCAGCTCTATGAGATAGGAGTTTAGATAATAATAATATATGGAGATATACCTAACATCACTAGTAGTATTGGGTACGAGAAGAATGCCAGACTGGGGCCTAGTTGTGTAGGCCCAGATTTTCTATTAATTCAGTGTGCCAGTTTTTAGGTGACAGGTTTCAGAGGGGTAGCCATGTTAGTCTGTATCAGCAAGAACAATGAGGAGTCCTCGTGGCATCTTAGAGACTAACATTTATTTGGGCATAAACATTGATGACTATAACCCACTTCATCAGATGCATGGAGTGGAAAAATACAGCAGGCAGGTAGAAATACACAGCACATGAAAAGATGGGAATTGCCTTACCAAGTGGGCATCAGTGCTAACGAGGCCAAGTCAATCATGGTGGATGTGGCCCATTCCCAAGAGGAAGGGGTGAGTTTCAGAGGGAAAATTAATTTTTGTAGTGACCCAGCCATTCCCAGTCTTTATGCAGGACTAGTTTGATGGTGTCAAGTTTCCAAATTAATTCCAATTCTGCAGTTTCTTGTTGAAGTCTGTTTTTTGAAGATTTTTGCTGAAGAATGGCCATTTCTAAGTCTGTTACTGAGTGTACAGGGCGATTGAAGTGCTCTCCTACTGCTTTTTGGATGTTACAACTCTTGGTGTCTGATGTGTGTCTGTTTATTCTTTTGCGTAGAGACTGTCCAAGGCAACTCCCATCTTTTCATGTGCTGTATATTTATACCTGTCTACTGAATTTTCCATTCCATGCATCTGATGAAGTGTGTTACAACCCACAAAAGCTTATGCCCAAATACATTTGTTCATCTAAGGTGCCACAAGGACACCTTGTAGTTTTTAGGTGATCAGTTTACAACATCTTGGGCCTGGTTTTCACAGGTGCTGAGTGCTCAAAACTCGTATCAGTTTTGCCAGGAGTCAAAGGCACTTAGCATACAACATAGGGATTCAACAACTTCAGGGAGCCAGGGCCCAAAAGGAGCAGCCATTTTGAAAATCTAGATTTCAGTGCCTCAATTAATACAGCTCAGATCAACTTCTTTGCCCACATGAAGTCACACTGAAGTCAATGGGGCTCAGCACAGAGCAGACTGCCCATGTACCAACAATTGGAGGAATGCAGCCTTAAGACTGACATCCCTTCACAATGATTCTGATCTATCATTTGGAAATACACCCCATCCCTTTGGGAATCAAAGTCTCCAGCTATCACAGCATAGCTATCAACAAATATGAGTTTCACATCTTAAAAGTGTTTTGTCTACAGAGAGCACACATTAGCAAAGACTAGAATTATTCTACACAAAAGTATTTTCCTCTTAATGTATGTGCATTACTCTTAATTAGTATTAGTGGCAGCTACATGAGGACAACGCACACAGATATAGATAGTATTATGCTGGAGGGTGTTAATGACTGCCACCAGACAGATCTTTGATCTGCAGAGAGTCATAGACCCTGTTAAAGCTGATGGGTATCCTATCTACACCTTTCTATCAGGCTAAGCTGAAGGAACATTTCAATGCCCCCTTATATACAGCTAGCTTGAAACGATAGGAAGCCACTAGTCTAGGCAAATTGCTGCATGGCAAAGCCAATCAGAAGCTAAGTTGTGGGCTAAGGGCTTTCCCAGAGACTGAGCATAAAATACAGACTAGGGAATAGATTGGCAGCAGCTGAACATTTCTGTATTTCATGGCTACAGACAGCAAGAGACGCAGTCATGAGGATCGCCCCGGGGGAGGAAGCAAAGAGACAGAGCTTCTGCTATGATCCATACTCATGGGAAAGATGGGCATGGATTTCCGAGCACATATGCTGCTTGCTATTGTTCATTTCCCACTGTGTTCAAGGAAACAAAATTTGAGTGCAATCCAGTTTTATTTACAGTCACAATCTTTTTTTTTTTCTGACTGAAACAAACCGGCCAGGTCCTGAACATTAACTAGCCACTCAAGTCAAAAGGGACAATCTATTATGAGTGTGGGAGCAAACCCAGGCACACAGCATCTTGGTGAGTGGACCAATACTTAGATATCATACTTCTCCATAAAACGTGATACTGAATTCCCCTCAACACTGGCAATTAGTATGCACCTCTCATATTGCATGCATTAAATTTAGCAACACAAAGTAGCTTTCCCCCATTGTCCTACCTATGGAACTGCACCAGCCAATGATAACCCAGGAATTGCAAGCAGAGTGGCAAGCTCACACGTAAGTTGGTCACTGAATCAGTGGACTGGCTGTCACACCAAGCCAATAGCCAGTCTAAATAGGAAACCTGAAAGAGAAATGCTAGAGGCCTGCATACTGCTTAAAGTGCCACTGAATACAAGCTACACTTCTCCAGCAGAATGGTTCATCGTTCAGAAGCATCTAACAGTTTGTCCATGCAGCAAAAGCTGTGCATGGACTAGCCTGCCCTAGCAAGTTTTCATCCAGCTAGCACAGGTGGAAATAGCAGAGAAGAACATAAGAAGGGCCGTACTGGGTCAGACCAAAGGTCCATCTAGCCCAGAATCCTGTCTACCAACAGTGGTCAATGCCAGGTGCCCCAGAGTGAGTGAACCTAACAGGTAAAGATCAAGTGATCTCTCCCATGCCATCCATCATCATCCCCCTCTGACAAACAGAGGCTAGGGACACCATTCCTTACCCAGACTGGCTAATAGCCACTAATGGACTCAGCCTCCATGAATTTATCCAGTTCTCTTTTAAACCCTGTTATAGTCCTAGCCTTCACGGCCTCCTCAGGCAAGGAGTTCCACAGGTTGACTATGCGCTGTGTGAAGAAGAACTTCCTTTTATTTATTTTAAACCTGCTGCCCACTAATTTCAATGGGTGGCCCCTAGTTCTGCTATTATGGGAACAAGTAAATAACTTTCTTATTCACTTTCTCCATGACACTCATAATTTTATATACCTCTATCATATCCCACCTTAGTCTCCTCTTTTCCAGGCTAAAAAGTCCTAGCCTCTTCAATCTCTCCTAATATGGGACCTGTTCCAATCCCCTAATCATTTTAGTTGCCCTTCTCTGAACCTTTTCTAATGCCAGTATATCCTTTTTGAGATGAGGAGACCACATTTGTGCACAGTATTCAAGACGTGGGCGCACCATCGATTTGTATAAGGGCAATAAGATATTCTCCGTCTTATTTTCTATCCCTTTGTTAATGATTCCTAACATCTTGTTTGCTTTTTTGACTGTCACTGCACACTGCATGGACATCTTCAGAGAACTATCTACGATGACTCCAAGATCTCTTTCCTGAATAGTTGTAGCTAAATTAGCCCCCATCATATTGTATGTATAGTTGGGGTTATTTTTTCCAGTGTGCATTACTTTATTTATCCACTTGAAATTTCATTTGCCATTTTGTTGCCCAATCACTTAGTTTTGTGAGATCTTTTTGAAGTTCTTCACAGTCTGCTTGGGTCTTAACTATTTTGGGCAGTTTAGTATCACCTGCAAACTTTGCCACCTCACTGTTTACCCCTTTCTCCAAATCATTGATGAATAAGTTGAATAGGATTGGTCCTAGGACTGACCCCTGGGGACCACCACTAGTTACCCCTCTCCATTCTGAAAATTTACCATTTATTCCTACCCTTTGTTCTCTGTCTTTTAACCAGTTCTCAATCCATGAAAGGATCTTCCCTCTTATCCCATGGCAACTTAATTTACGTAAGAGCCTTTGGTGAGGAACCTTGTCAAAGGCCTTCTGGAAATCTAAGTACACTACATCCACTGGATCGTCCTTGTCCACATGTTTGTTGATCCCTTCAAAGAACTCTAATAGATTAGTAAGACATGATTTCCCTTTACAGAAACCATGCTGACTTTTGCCCAACAATTTATGTTCTTCTATGTGCCTGACAATTTTATTCTTTACTATTGTTTCACCTAATTTGCCCGGTATGGACGTTAGACTTACCGGTCTGTAATTACCAGGATCACCTCTAGAGCCCTTTTTAAATATTGGCGTTACATTAGCTATCTTCCAGTCATTGGGTACAGAAAACAATTTAAAAGGACAGATTACAAACCTTAATTAATAGTTCCGCAATTTCACATTTGAGTTCTTTCAGAACTCTTGGGTGAATGCCATCTGGTCCCGGTGACTTGTTACAGTTAAGTTAATCAATTAGTTCCAAGACCTCCTCTAGTGACACTTCAATCTGTGACAATTCCTCAGATTTGTCACCTACAAAAGATGGCTCAGGTTTGGGAATCTCCCTAACATCCTCAGCTGTGCAGACCAAAACAAAGAATTCATTTAGTTTCTCCGCAATGACTTTATCATCTTTAAGTGCTCCTTTTCTATCTCTACCATCCAGGGGCCCCACTGGTTGTTTAGTAGTCTGACATATTTAAAAAACATTTTATTATTACCTTTTGAGTTTCTGGCTAGCTGTTCTTCAAATTCCATTTTGGCGTTTCCTATTACATTTTTACACTTAATTTGGCAGTGTTTATGCTCCTCTCTAGTTACCTCATTAGGATTTGACTTCCACTTTTTAAAAGATGCCTTTTTATCCCTCACTACTTCTTTTACATGGTTTTTAAGCTCCGGTGGCTCTTTTTTAGAAGACAGTACAAGTGCGGGCTTCAGAGCGGGAATACAAGCTCAGCAGGGACCTGGGTACATACCTGGCTTGCTAACCTGCTCTGAAGCCCATAGTGCTCCTTCGTTACTGTTACTGAATCCAGCTAACATGGGCAAGAAGCTAGCTCAGGTCGGCTGACTCCCATACAGCTTTTGCTGTGTAGAGATGCACAGTCCACACAGCAAGAGGGAGCGGTGAGTAATAGTCACATCCTATACAACCGATGCAGACACGAGCAGCACCAGAACACAGAAATTAAAAATTCAGCAAACAAGCCAAAGAAAACCAAGGCAAGGAGACACCCTCAGAAACACCCTGGGGCCCTGCCCCTCTGCGCCTGGCACAACAGGTGTGGAGCAGGCAGACTCAACCAGGCAGGATCCAAATGTGGAGAGCCTCAGTGTGGGGGGGGGGGGGGGGGGAGATCCGGGTGTGGGGTGAGGGGATTCTGTGTGGGACAATCTAGGTACAGGCAGCTCCGTGCAGAGATCTGGATGCATGGAGGCTTGTGGAGGGGTTCCAGGTGCAGCAGCATTGGGGCAATGGGATGCTTCAGGGGCTTCCAGGTGAAGGTGGTTGGGGCTCAGAGGAGGATTCTGGGTGTGGGGGTCTCAGCAGGGGGTCTGGGTGCTGGGGAGTGGGAGTCTGGGCACAGCTAATGGGGGGTGTCAGTGGTGGGGGGTTGATGTGTGGGCTCAGGGTGGTGGGGCTCATAAGGATGGGGGTTCAGTGCAGGGAGCTCAGTGGCAGGTGGTCTGGGTGCCCAAAGCAGGGCATCTGAGTGCAAGGGGGCTCCTGGGCGTATGGGGTGAGGCTTGGCAGGGATATTTGGGAATGGGAGGGTCCAGATGCACGGGGGTTGGGCAGATGGAGTAGGAGCTCCCCGTACAGTGAGCCCCTCCTCTGCAGCTGAGGAGCAATGGGGCAGGAAGCAGGGGAAGATGCTGAGGTTCCTGCAGCTGCAGGAGGTTTCTGGGGGTGGATCTGACACAGCCCCAGCCACTCCTTGCAGAGGAAGAGGAAGTTCCATCCTCCCTGCCTACAGCCCAGCTAGGACTAGCAGGTGATCATGACTCAGGGCGGGAGCTACTGCCTGGGGTGTCCCCAGCCTTGCAGTGATTTATCTCTCTGCCGACTACTCTGGGTGCCTGAAAGGATGTACCTGTGCAGCAAGAGAGTGGTGCATGACTGCTCTTGCAGCTTCCTTGTCAGAAAGTCATTTTTCTGTGGAGAAGTAAAGAAATTTGCAGGGGACCTGAATTCTGTGCATGCACAGTGGAGCAAAATTCCTCCAGGAGTATCATTATATAGCTATAGGTAGAATGCACATTGAGCTTAGACTGTATACATTTTAGGACTGAGAAAAATTGCTGTCTCTAGCCCTGCAGTCAGGATGATCTGGGATTCCATTGCCAGCAATAGCATATAATAGACCCTTCAAAATTAGACTTACACACAAAGCATATGCCCCAGATTTAACTTGTCAGGACAAAAGTCAGGTAGACCATGCCAGCTCTTCATTCCACTTGGTCCTCACACTCATCTTTTTCGTATTCAGAACTGAGAGTTATCTGAATAATAAAAAAAATAAAACCTACATTAATCTCACACAAGGTCTCAAAAAACTGAGACCATTTCCTCTGCAAGGCTTTTCCATGTAATGAAAGCCTCTGTATTTGCTCTTCCCACATGACAAATTTGTCATCTCTGATTTTTTTGGAAAATGTGTAATATTTTCAAATTCTGCTCACTGCACATCTACATGAGAGAGAGAGAGAACTCTTATTACTGCCTAGCTGCAATCTTCTAAAATAGCATTTTTTTGTGGAAGAAGTCACCTTGCACATCTGACGTAGGCCATGCCTGAAAAGCCCTTTGTCATGAAGAAAATCAATACCAAAATAGGAGAGGAGAACAGTGAGTGAATACAATTACAGTTATTCCCTTTGACATTCCTGGAACTAGATACACTTCACCCAGACTAAAACATTCCCCTCACAGCTCATACCACTAACTCATTAAACATCATATTGATATGGAACCTCCTATCCCTAAAGATCCCTAAGTGTGAGATGAACACAGGGACTACTCCTTAGTCGCACATTTGATCCTTGAGTTCACTTTCAATATTCATATGGATTAAGGAGTTTTGAACAAGTTATTGATCAGATGAAGGGCTGGTAGTGTCACCTATTATTAATGTTGCCCAATACTTTCCCATACAAGATCCTGTTCTCAGTTGCTTATAATTTTGCTGAATTTCAACAACTATTCCCATATGGCTGAAATTTTTCATGATTTGTGTCTGCATGTGTTGAATTTCTATAGATAGCAGTACCATCTTGGCTGAAACAGTTTCCATGGACAAGACTAGGAAAACTATACTACTGTGCATTATTTAAAATAACTAAATCAATCAAGAAACCTTCTCTTTGAGGAACCCTTTTTCCCCATTCTTTGGGGCTGGGACTTGAAATTTGGCGGGGGGAGGGGGGAGGCATGTGTTAGAGACATGCCCTTTGTCACCCCGTGAAAGTCAGACAAAGTTTGGACCAGTTATAAATCTTTGAGACACAAAAAAAATCTCAGTTTGCACAAGCTCAGTAGAGACCTCAGTTTAAGCCTCTAGGATCTTTGAAGATTCAGAGTGCAATCTTAATTCTGGCATTTCCTAATTTGAGTGCTTGACTTTGTAATTTTAACAATGTCCATTGATCTTTGCGGGGGCGGTTAATGTGTAAAATCCATATAGGGTGAAATCTTGGTCTCCCTGAAGTCAAAAGGAATTTTGCCATTGAATTCAATGAGGCCAGGGACTCTCTGATGAATGGAATTCACTTCATCAGCCTCGGGACTGCAGCCACTTCTGGGATGCAACATGGTAGCTGTTTTAACAGTGCCCCCCAGAAATGCATAATATGAAATATCCAAACTGCAGAGCGTATATAGGGAGGCAAAATCTGAATTACACAAGTTAGATTTGGGACCAATCATTTGTATTGCAGTGGGATGTAGAGGCTTCAATGAGAGATCAGGCTCCACTGTGCTGGGCATTGTATAAGCCACAAATGACTGACTGACCTGGCACCAAAGCATTTACAGTACAAGCCTATAGAGCAGCCATCATGAAGAAAGACAGAACAAGACTGAAGTAGCTGCATAAAATAAAACTAGGGGTTTGTCTGCTCGCTGGAGTAACGTGCTCTCCGGAGATGGGATTTCTACAGTGCACTAACACGTTGCCTGTTAATTGGTCAATGTAGCCCCCTCCTTCACACCAAACCCCTCATCCCCAGACCCATGTCAGAGTCCACACCCTCAGCTGGAGCCCTCACCTCTGCCCCAGCTGCCTCCTGCACCCCAAACCCCTCATCCACAGCCTCACCCAAGAGTCCTCACCCCTTGCACCCCAACCCTTTGCTCCAACTTAGCACTCTCCCCATACCTTGAACCCCTCATTTCTAGCCCCATCCAGAGCCCGCACGCACAGCCCTTACCCCTCTGAACTCCATCTCCCTGCC
>ML677383.1:7510580-7522008 GCA_007922305.1 Dermatemys mawii
GGAGCATGGGTGGTCAGTTGTGCGATTAGAAAGCTGGCAACCCTATGTACCTCAAGGTGCCATAACTGTACCCTAACCAGCTGCAATGGGCAATTAAGATCAAGCCTCCTTTTAGAAGGTACAGCTGCCTCTGATATAAGCACAACAAATCTAGCCTAGTTACAGAGCTATAACCAAGCCACAAAAGATGACTTTTCCCCGTACGCACACACCTCATCTCTTACCAGAGGAAACAAGCTACACTCAGTAAAAAGACTGCCCTAGAAAGGCCACTCTGCCGTGGTTCTAGCCAAGATGCCATTGCTATGCTCAACTTCATCTCCCCTCGTGTACTACACGTCACCCACCTCAGAATCTTTCTGCTGGCTTCAGAGCTCCCTCTGTGTTAAAGCTCCTTATCCTCAGCTTTAAGGCTCTTCACAATGATGTCTCTGACTATGACTGCTCTCGTGTCTCCCACACATCCCATGTGTCTGCTCTCAATACTCCCCTTGACACATGTGCAGAGGTAAGCAGCACTTAAGGGCCAAGTCCTGTGCTCAGTGAAATCACTGGAAGTTCTTTCTGCTCACTTCCATGAGGTGAGGGGTGAGACGCAGAACAGCCTTCCCCTGTAGGTGTCAGACTGGCTGAGAAGGCAGATAAGCCCATGATGCTTCCTTTGATTCTTTCCTCTTCTGCACCAGGTTCAGCCCAACATAACTGCACTGAGAGGCATATGTGGCAGGAGAATCAGGATTGGAGCTTTGCACAGCCTGGGCCCCATGCTGATCCAGTGACTTCAGTGAGAACAAGATCAGGCCCCATATGACAGTGGCTCAAAACTTTTTTGTTAATGGTGACCCTTTCACACAACAAGTCTCTGAGTATGACCCCTCCCCTTATGAATTAAAAATACAATTTTATATATTTAACACCATTATAAATGCTGGAGGCAAAGTGGGATTTGGGGTGGAAGTTGACAGCTCGAGACCCCCTGAAGGGTCCCAACCCCCACTTTGAGAACCCCTGCCATGATAGCGAAAACTTGAACGGCTGCCATAAAAAAGGGGGGGGGGGGAGTTGCTCTCTTGCCACAGAGGGCGGGAGAAGAGGCAATGGGTTGAAACTACAGCAAAGCAGATTTAAATTAAATCTCAGGAAACCCTAACTGGAAGACCAGTAGGACAATGGAACAGAGGCCTAGGGAGATTGTGGAAGCTCCTCCACTGGAGATTTTCAAAAGGAAGCTGGAAAACCATCTGCCCTGTTTAGACACAAACAAATCCTCCATCTCGGCAGGCGTGCGGTCCCTTCTAACGCTATGGCTCTATGGTGCTGTTCTCAGACAGGAACAAGACCTCTTCCTGAGGCCTAGTACTGTTGGTAACAGGCCTGGAACTGGGCCACACCCCTGGGACACTGCACGCACACAAATGGAGCTGCCTGCCTCCCTACTGTTCAGACTGCAGTGTGTGTCGTTTACTGGAGCCCTACCTTTTACCCCAACACACAGGGAGCCTGGGAAGCCACTTACTGAGTAGCCAAGGAAGACACCAGCTGTCTGAGTCACAGCCAGGACAAGTGAGCATCTCCCTCCTAGCCAGCCAGCCCACACCCTGCCTCCACCAGCATTCTGCTCTGCATGTTAGGGTGATACAGTTTTATATTTTTAGTTCCTCTAGCAGCTACTATTTCTGCATCCTGAATTATGATGTGATGTATCCCACTTTGTCTCTCATTTACAGTGTTATTATTAGCTGAGACAATGCACTCAACACTGTATGTTTATTAAAATGCTAATGTCATTCTCTACTGCCGTGAGTCACCTAAAGAAAGTGTTCCGTTATCGCACTACTGGAAAAAAATCATGGGAGCCTAGCTGATCATTTTCCAGTGGTTTAGTCCAAAGGCATCTTATTCTTTCCAAAAGACAAAAAATATATTTGACTTGTAATCCAGGTCGTTCCCCCCTTTTCTTGCAAAATTTACCACACCAAAAGCTACTGATACCATGACTGTAAACCCTAACCCAATCCTTCAGTCCTTTACCACCAAACATGGCCCTCTGAAGTCACTTCACCCTACATCTCCCCTGCATACTCATCCAATATCTGTCCTCACTGCTCTTCTCTCCATACATCATTAAAGGTCAACCTGTGGAACTCATTGCTAAGGGACACCGGGATGGACAAAAGTGTAACTGGGTTCCAAAAAAGAATTAGAAAAGTTCATGGAGGATAGGTCCTTCAATAGTTATTAGCTAAGGTTGTCAGGGACACAACCCCATGCTCCGGGAGTCCCTAAACCGCCAACTGCCAGAAGCTGGACTGGAGAATAGGGAATGGATCACACAATCACCCTGTTCTGTTCATTCCCTCTGAAACATCAGGCAGTGGCAACTGTCAGAAGACAGGATACTGGGCTAGATGGACCATTAGTCTGGGCTTTTATGGTTGTTCTTATGTCACTCTGGCATTCATGCTGCATCACTTAGGTTTTCTGACCTTTCTCCATAACTTTTTTCGGGGCTGGATCCCAGGCCCACTGCAGCCTATGGAAACAGCTGCATTGACCTGATGGGCTTTTGTCATGAACATACAGCTCAGGGTAGCTTAGAATCCCTCCCTTAGGCAACTGACCAAAAGGACCAATAAGGAAAGAAGATCCTTTCAAATGTGTCAGGGGAGGGTTTTTGGGGGGCTCTCTGTTGTGGTTATCTCTGGGACAGAGAGGGACCAGGGCAGGAAAACTCATCTCCTAGATTGTCTCTAGGAGCTTAGGGACACTTCCTGAAACGAGCCCTAAGGTTACAAAAATTGTAAGTAAACCAAAGAAAAGATGTTAGATTATCTTTGGTTTTAACTTGTGACTTTTCCCTATGCTAAGAGGGAATTTTATTCCTTTTTTGTGTGTGTAACTTTGAAGCTAAGCCAAGAGGGAAATCCTCTGTGTTTTAAATCTTTATTTGCCCTGTAAAGTTACCTTTTCCATCCTGACCTTACAGGTGTGATTCTTTACTTATTTTAAAATAATTTTCTTCTTTTAAGAACCTGATTGACTTTCAGTGTCCTAGAGGAACCACGGGTTTGCTCTGTACTACTTTGTAACCAATTGGTTAGTATATTATTCTCAAGCCTCCCCAGGAAAGGGGGTGAAGGGGCTTGGGGGATTTTTTGGGGAGACAGGGCTCCAAGTGGCCCCTCCCTGAATGTTCGTTTAAATCACTTGGTATCAGCAATACCGTTCAAGGACAAGAAAAGGATTTGTGCCACGGGGACGTTTTTTAACCTAAGCTGGTAGAAATAAGCTTAGGGGGGTCTTTCATGAGGATCCCTACATCTGTAGTTCAGAATGGGAACGGAACCCTGACAGCTTTGCATTAGGTTCTCTCTGAAACATGAGTCACTTCTCGATCTTCCTTTACTCCGAAATTGTAGATTATCTTCCTTTTGCAATACTGGGCTTGATTCTACTTCTATTAAAGTCAATATTCAGAGTCCTACTAAGGTCAGTTGTGCAGCGTCAGGCCAAGCATGCATGAAGGTAGCTATAAAGTGAAACACAATGGAATGTTATTGTTTTCACCATCTCTCCTGCACACTGCACCCTGACAGAGTTTAGAGTCAACACAGCTGCAGCGGGAGAGAGAAATGAAAAGGGAAACAATGGTGAGTTACAGACAAAAGAGATGTTTTCAGCTGTGATGGAGAGACAAAGGAAATAAATGAGACTATAGTTTTTCTTGTTGTAAAATAGATTTACAAAGTATAATATGGGCCACAAACTGCTTTCAGACTTCCCACTGCCACAGAGCCCCAGATCGCTCTGTGTACTAAACCCTGCTCAACTCACTTAAAGCTGATATGCAACTAACTGGAATGGGACCAAGTCAGATGTGACTCCATAGGACCTGGTATAGTTGAGGGCCGCATGCCATGGTAAAACAGAGGGCTATGGACATGAAAGAGGATACAGAAGTAACCTGCTGTTCAGTGTGTGTTACAGATCACACACTGCGCCTGATCCACAGGGGATGCGAGTCTGCAACAGCCCCAGCTACATACCCTGGCTCTTGAGCTCAAGCAGTAGCCGCTTCCCCTCTCCTCTCTCGCTTAAGCACTGGAGGACCCTGGTTTGAGCATCATGTCAGCCAAAATGGCAGCCATCACACAGGTCCACCCCTAAACCTGTGTGTGTGTGTGTCCCTAAGCTCTGCAATACAGCAGAACCTCCGAGTTGCCAACTGACAAGCAAACCACACACCTCGTTTGGAACCAGAAATATACAATTAGGCAGCAGCAGGGACAAATTAAAAAGCCAGTACAGTACTGCAACAAAAATGATTAGGGGTATGGAACGGCTTCTGTATGAGGACACATTAATAAGACTGGGACTTTTCAGCTTGGAAAAGAGATGGTTAAGGGGAGATACAATTGAGGTCTATAAAATCATGACTGGTGCAGTAGAGAAAGTGGCTAAGGAAGTGTTGTTTACTACTTCTCATAACACAAGAACAAGGGGTCACCAAATGAAGTTAATAGGGAGAAGGTTTAAAATAAATAAAAGAAAATATTTCTTCACACAATCCACAGTCAATCTGTGGAACTCCTTGCCAGAGGATGTTGTAAAGGCCAAGACAATAGCAGTGTAGGGAGGCAGTGTGGTTTCCCAGTGCCCAGGAGAGGGACAAGCTCTGCCGGATACCAGAGTGGGCAGAGCAAGAGCACGCCAAGCCTGCCCTCCAGAGAGTTAGAGGCCAGAGAGGAAGTACAAGAGCCCAAACCCAGAGCTCACCCAAGAGGCAGCTGCTGGAGAGGCCAGACATCTCCAACCCAGATGCTGCTGGGGAGACTCCAGCAACCAGAGATACACCTGGAGACTGGCCTGACCGGCTGATGCTCATTGTGGATCAGCGTGTGGTAGAAACTGAGACTACCCCTCACCAGTTACCCTGAGAACACCACTTTGACCCAGGTACCTCCAGAGCTGGACTTTGGAAGTAGCCCAGGGGCAGCCGACCAGAGTCGGGCTGCAACACAGCCGGAACCTATGTCAGTGTGTTGCAGCCAGGATCCTCACCGATACAGCAGCAGGCCTTTGGCCACTGTGAGGGCCTGGGCTGGGATGCAGTGGAATGGGAAGGCCTGCACCACCCCCCGCCACCCACACGTTGGGTGGCAGTCTCCCCCTCTCCCAGGCCGTTAGGAGGCTTAAGCCTGAATATGCAATTTACCTGTGTCTGCCTGAGGGCCTGAGCCTTGAAGTCATCACTGCTTCACCCTGACCCAGGACCTGGGCTTATTAACGGCTAATTGTTACCTGTGTGTGCTCAGCCCCGTCTGCCAACTTGAGCCAGGACTCCTGAGGCCCGACCGAATCCCCAGGGGGCCATGCAAGGACTAAGGGAGGCAGTGTGGTTCCCCGTCACCCTGGAGAGGGATGAACCACAACAAACCCTCTCTACAAGCAGGGTTCAAAAAAGAATGATACGTTCATGGAGGAGAGGTCCATCAACGGCTATTAGTCAGGATAGGCAGGGATGGTGTCCCTAGCCTCTGTTTGCCAGAAGCTGGGAATGAGCGACAGGGGATGGATTACTTGATTATTACCTGTTCTGTTCATTCCCTCTAGGGTACCTGGTATTGACCACTGTCAATAGACAGGATACTGGGCTAGAGGTCAATACCAGGGACAGGACAGCTATCTATGGGCCCCAGGGAAGGCAGATGACCCCCCACTTCTCACCCACTAGAGCTTGGGCCCACTGTTTGTATCTTCCCCCTTGTCTATTCACTATTGTGCTAGAAATAATTCACTGAAATGATGTCTCATAATGGAATCCCCTACTTAAACTGCATGCACGCACACCCTAAAAATTAATAATGAGGCCTCTTTATGAGAAGAAAGCAAGCAAACGCATTGGGCCCAGCACAGCATTTAGGGATTCAGGCACAGCATTTTGAATGGGATGCATCTTCTGACTTTCCGGTGGCTATTTGTGATGACGTGAAGGCCACTTTGTGAACTCTTTTTACTGGGCCTAACACCATACCATTAAAACCAGAAAAAGGTCAAGTCAACCCAATGGGATCATTCCTCATGTACCATCTCAGTGACATTCTGATATGTACTGGGGTAGAGAATAAAGCCTTTAATCAGAAGTAAGGCCCCCGTTGTGCACCAGGCATTTTACCCACCTGCAAGAAACTGCCAGCCCCTGCCACAAAAAGTTTACAAACTTAGCGTCCAATGAGAGATGACCGGTGGATGGAAACAAAAAGCACAGGGAGGATAAGGGTAAGAGGACAGGATTGTGGTCAGGGTCCCAATCCTGCAATGGGCCCACACTGATATTCTTTGCACAATCAGAGCCTCTGAGATCTTGATCTTTTCGGTACTAAGGAAATAACTCTGAATCCTTTACAAGCAGGATAAATGTGGGTACTGTTTCTTCTCTAAGAGCTCTCTCTTAAGAGGAAAGATACTTGATTTCTGTATTCTTCACATACTGAAAATACAAATTTACGGTAGTACATGTCAACAACTGATTGACATGGACTCAATATTATTCAGTTGATGCATCATGCTTGATAAATATGCAGCTCCGTTGGGGCAGCAGAAAGTCTGAGAACAGAAGTACAAGCTCCGAGCGCTTAACCACCTAAAGGAGAATCTCTGCTACGTTTTGGTAGTCTATGACATACAGACAAGCATTTCTGATTCATGCATTCCTGAGCAGTAGTGTATCTATACACACACCTACTAGCCAGTTCATTACAATGTCATTAATATTAATAACATTTAGTCATGCATTTACAATGTGTATATCAAAAGTATTTGTGAATACAACAAAGAGGACTGCTACAAATATAGACAGTCAGTAGTCACCAAACTGCTGCTCACCTGACCCTAATCCTATTCCTCTAGCCTTCTGCAGGGGTGATTAAACAGCTAAGTCATGTCACAGCTAGAAGACTATATGCAGGCATACCATATCCTGATTTGTTTAGAGCCCTTCATCTCTAAGGAGTCCTAAGTGACTTACGTACTAGGGGGTTCTTTGCACCTCCATTTCAAGGGAATGAGGGTTTGGCCGTAGTTCTCGTTGGAAGGAGGAAGAAGTTTGCTCTTCTGGGCAGGAAGGCAGCAGCCAGGTTTTTTTTAAAAAAAAAAAACAAAAAAACCAACAAAACACACTTTCACAGCCTCCATTAATTTGGGGTGAGGAGGGGGGCACAGAAGAGAAGAGTTTTACAGGTAGTTTAGTGGCAGATCCTTTTGGAAAAAAAAAAACAAACAAAAACCCCCAACCCAGAGATTTCCACTAACATGGATTGATACAATACAGCACACTGGTTAAAATGAAAGAAACTGAATCTCCACATTGAGCTTCCTAAGGAAGTGCGATCTGCAATCAGATACTAGAGAAGTAAAACTGCAGAACAATAGAGTCACTAGCGTTGCAGGCACTAATGATAGGATTAGAAAGGGAATAAAATTATATCCCTTGGATTTAGGTTTGGAAGAAAGCAACCTGTGACTCATTCCCTAGGTGGGCAGAGATTAAGCGTATCACCAAGTTGAACTGACCTTTTGAGAAAGGGCTCAGAACAACGTAGCAACCAGAGCCGCCCTTTTGTAGTCCCAACGCTTTAACTCCTGGAACAGCGTTAGCAAAGGTCTTGCTGGAGACAGGCACTGCTTCCCCCAGAGAGTATGTAGAGCACTGCCAGTGTACAAGAGAGGGAGTTGGATCCAGGGTTGAACACAGGAAATAAGCATGAAACTTCAACCAAAATGGCAGGCTAGTCGTGTGCTTGGATACAAGCAGCCTGTACACATACAGGAAAATACAACTGCACACATTGCAGAGAACAGGGAGGGGCTCCAACTGTGAAGTGTGGATCCACAGTGAAACACCCAGAGTCTGGCAAAGAGGGCATTTTTCCATTAACCCCATTTAGGTTAACATATTGAGGGAAAACCTGGGACCTGCACAGCTAAAGTTGTGAACCCTGACAGACCCTCAAACTCTCCGGTGAGATGGCCACTAGATGGGTTATGATTGGAGACACTTGCCTCTCATGAGCACCTCTTGCTCTCTCTTTGCCCCCGGTGTCCTCTGTCAGTCATTAACCTCCTCAGGTGGCTCTTCAGTGCCCCAGCCCTCCAGCCAAACCACACACCACTAACATGCACAAACCAAACCAGAGTAAAAAGTCCAATAGGGTCTGTTCCTGTGACCTTGTTACCCTGAATCTGGGCTCCATTCTCAGCCACCCCTGTGATAGCTTTAAGTCTGTGCCTTCCCTGGTAGAGCAAACCCTAGAGGCACTGCTCTATCAGAAGATTCCTAGCTTTTATCAGTTCTTATTACCCCACCTCTCCAGCCAGGCCTCTCCATCAAATTCAGTCCCCTTAGGGACACTCTCTCTCTCTCTCCCACAAATGGTTGGCCCTCCGCAGGTTCTTCAGGCCCATCCCTGAACCTTGTAAAGTCCAGCCCTGTGCTTGGGCTTCTAAATCAAACTTGTCCCCTGCTGGAGGCTTTAGCCATTTTGCCAGTGGGGGAACCCAGGCCAACTCACCACTCCAGATCCCAACCCAGGGACCCTACAAATAGTAGCCCCATGCTGCTCCCTTTAATGACATTGCTGCTGCTATTCCCTGGGCCTCTTCCCATGTAGTCCCTTCTTCTTTACCTTTACCTCAGGGCTCTCTGGTCCCTGCTTGAATGGGTCTCTACCAGGACACTTTATCTGTAGAGTTTCACACCCTCTCTCTCCTTCTTCACCCAGCTCCAGACAGTGACTGACCTGCTTAGCCCCTGTAGGGCCTTTTATCTGAGCTCACTGAGCTCTGATTGGCTGTGTCCTGCAGCCTTTCTAGGCAGGCCTGGAGGACTCACTGTCACTTCTCTTTTATGGGGGCAGAGTGTGGTAGGACCACAAGGTTTCCAGCAGGGGGCCTCAAAGGGCCTGGTACACCCAGTCAGGGGGACAAAGATCTATATTGTGTTAGCATGGCTTACACTGTATTTAGGATATGTGGCTCTCTTATCTAGCAGGGAACAATCTTGCCCTGACAGGGAGATGAATTACAGGGGTTGATCCCTTGAGTTGCTGAAGCTCCATATCTCCTTCCCAAAGGGACCACAGTAGACGGCTGCTTAGCATTTCTGAAAATATTACCCTGGATCACCTTGCAATACTTTGCAATAACTAACTTGTCTGTTTTATTAAAAACCTGATTTTACCCCATTTAAAGGGCATACCACTGAAATTACTGAGACAAGAACAAATAAAGGGGGAAATTAATTTGATTAAAAATAAAATTTTCTCCAAAGCCTCTAAATAAAACAAAGATGAATTTTAAAAAATATCAAACAATATCAGATACATTGTTCACAAGCAGTAAAGAATCACTTGCCAAATAGTACCACACAATGGCATGTGGAACATGGCAGTTTCCCCTACACTTATAATAGGAAATTAGCTGCTGTGTCTCAGAAATGACTTGTTGCAACTTGGTGATAAAGGCTGACTTTTTAATGGCAGCTACCATACAAGCCTGATTGTGTTCTAAGCTCCATTGAGACACATTGGAGAACTCATGAAAAAAGGAACTGGATTTTTAAAAGATAGTTCATATCTTTAGGTACCAAAATAGATTGTAATCAGGATTCCAACTCTTACCTTCCAAGTACAAAGTAAGAGAGACTGTGTCCTTCCACATTAGCATGAAATGGTAATATAAGACAACAAGCCATTTGATGCAAGGAAAATCCTCTCTTAAGATTCTAATTTGAGTAAGTGGGGGGTAATGACTGTCTGCTGGAAGTGTTGCCTGACCCTGAATATTAAGAAGGACATAAGAACATAAGAATGGCCATACTGGGTAAGATCAAAGGTCCATCCGGCCCAGTATCCTGTCTACCAACAGTGGCCAATGCCAGGTGCCCTGGAGAACCTAACAGGTAATGATTAAGAATCAGAGGGGTAGCCGTGTTAGTCTGGAATTGCAGAAGTGACAAAGAGTCCTGTGGCACCTTAAAGACTAACTGAAATTTTTTCAGAGCATGAGCTTTCGTGGGCTAATACCCACTTCGTCGGATGCATGCAGTGGAAGTATCCAGGGGCAGGTATAAATAGGTAGGCAAGAACCAGGTGGGAGATAACAAGGTTAGTCCAATCAGGCTGAACCAGCTTGTTATCTCTAATCAGGGAGGGTGAGGTGTTCCTCTAGCAGTTGAACTGGAGGTGTGAATAGCGAGAGAAGAGAAGCTGCTTTTGTAGTTAGCTAGCCATTCAAAGTCTCTATTCAGTCCCAAATTGATTGTGTCAAATTTGCAAATGAATTGCAGCTCTGCAGTCTCTCTTTGCAGTCTGGACTTGAAGTTTTTTTGCTGCAAAATGCTGACCTTTAAATCTTCTATGGTGTGTCCGGTGAGGTTGAAGTGCTCTCCTACAGGTTTTTGAATATTGCCATTCCTGATATCTGATTTGTGTCCATTTATCCTTTTTCGTAGGGACTGTCCAGTTTGGCCAATGTACATAGCAGAGGGACATTGCTGGCACATAATGGCATATATTACATTGGTAGATGTGCAGGTGAATGAACCAGTGATGGTGTGGCTGATCTGGTTTGGTCCTGTGATGGTGTTGCTGGTGTAGATGTGTGGGCAGAGTTGGCATCGAGGTTTATTGCATGGATTGGTTCCTGAGTTAGAGTTGTTATGGCGCGGTGTGCTGTTGCTGGTGAGAATATGCTTGAGGTTAGCAGGTTGTCTGTAGGCCAGGACTGGCCTGCCTCCCAAGGCCTGTGAAAGTGAGGGATTGTTGTCCAGGATGGGTTGTAGATCACTGATGATGCGTTGGAGAGGCTTTAACTGAGGACTGTAGGTGATGGCCAGTGGTGTTCTGTTGTTTTCTTTCTTGGGCTTGTCTTGCAGCAGCAGGCTTCTGGGTACACATCTGGCTCTGTTGATCTGTGTCCTTATTTCCTTGTGCGGGTATTGTAGTTTTGAGAAAGCTTGGTGGAGATCTTGTAGGTGTTGGTCTCTGTCTGAGGGGTTGGAGCAAATGCGATTGTACCTCAGTGCTTGGCTGTAGACAATGGATCGTGTGGTGTGCCCGGGGTGGAAGCTGGTGGCATGAAGGTAGGCATAGCTGTCAGTAGGTTTTCGGTATAGGGTGGTGTTGATGTGGCCGTCATTAATTTGCACCGTGGTGTCCAGGAAGTGGACCTCCTGTGTAGACTGGTCCAGGCTGAGGCGGATGGTGGGGTGGAAGCTGTTGAAATCATGGTGGAATTCTTCCAGAGTTTCTTTCCCATGGGTCCAGATGATGAAGATGTCATCAATGTAGCGTAGATAGAGGAGGGGCGTGAGTGAACGAGATTTGAGGAAGCGTTGTTCCAGGTCAGCCATAAAGATGTTGGCATACTG